>JAODTK010000854.1:0-182898 GCA_026419785.1 Sclerodactyla briareus
CATGGGCTGGTGGGGGGGGGGGGAGAAGAATTTTCGGATCTAGCGACCGCCGGACTATTCATGTTCGAGCTATACTATGGCTAATGTTTGATTCCGAGACAACCTACGTACTGTTTCTGATATGTCATGCCAAGAAATACTGGGTGCATTATGAACAGGTGGGCAGGGTGGGGGAGGCCAATAAAACTATCCAATATCACACCGCTGGGCTCTATTTCTGTTTGATCGAGGTTTGAGGGTCTCCGTGCATTCTCACGAGCACATTCCGGCCGGCCCACCCAAGGTACGAACATACAAACGATGTGAGAGAGGAGAAAAGGCAAATGTATAGTAAACACGAGGCTTCCCATTTTCATGCGAGCACCGGTTAGGAGAGTGAGCGACACAAACACATAGGTGATTCGAAACGGTACCCCTGAGATGCACGGAGTTATAACTCTTACTAATTATTGATAAGACTTCTGTGTGTGCAAGTCCTCAGCATAGGCGGTTTTGAATCACTCAGATTGTCGTAGCAATAAAAATTTGCAGGTGGGACTCATCCTACGTTACATTTTAGTTCAGCGTTTTGCCCTATTGCAAGAAAGTTTAATAGTCGAAATAATAGTCAGCTTTGACTATACGTTCCACACTGCATTTGACAGGACTTCCCAAAGACATAAAGGCCTTATCTAACTGAATACCCTTGCGTATGTAATACGTGACCTGTTGTTAACGTCTTGTCTCTTTCTCGTCCATTCGCATGGTGTCGCCACATCGGTCTGTCCAGGCCCCAGTTTGTAATTCCGTCCTCGGTGTGGCTTAGCCCCCCTGGCCCGTCAATCTGCTTCCGGTGCTGCCTGCTGCGTTGGTTTTTGTCTAGTCCACGTCGTAGCCCCGTCTCTGAGGTCAGTTGATCGATCGGCTCTCCTAAGGTGGTGAAATAATTCTGCAAACATACACAACAGTAATAAGAAAACTGATCTTCGTTCATGTGTTCCCCGAAATCAATTAAACAAACCGAACATACTATAGTTGACACGAGACCCTCAGTGTGGTACAACATTTCGGCGCCTGAGTTAAAATCGCAGGCTGCTTCGGGAAGAATACATAGTTTTTTGAATTCCTACTTTGCCATCTAACTATTCACCTCATTTTTTTTACTATTAAAGAAGCTTACTGCGTGCGGTTATTGCTAATTGGATAATGTTGGAGATTTTGTGACAAAGCCTGCGTATTGTTCTGTAGGCACCTGCTTGTGTAGGCTTTGGTTCATTTTGGAACAGGGGCTGGGTGGCGGGGGGGGGGGAGAATAGCACTTTTCGATCGTACAGACCGCCGGGACCTATTCATGTTGCGAGCTTCTACTAATGTGGCTCTTTTTAATTCCGAGACACCTACGTACTGTTCTTATAGGTCTCCAAGAAATACTGTTGCATTTGGAACAGGTGGCAAGGGTGGGGGAGGCCAATAAAACTATTCAAATAGCACAGCCCGCTGGGGCTCTATTTATGTTATGATCGAGTTTGAGGGTATCCGTGCATTTCTCACGAGGAACCCTTCCGCCGGCCCCACCCAGGTACACATACAACGATTTGAGAAGATAGAAAAGAAAAATGTTAGTAAACAAGATGCTCCCCATTCCATTGGAAAGTTTAGAGAGATGTGAGCAGACAAACAACAGAGTGCTTCGAAACGGTACCCACCCCTGAGATGCACGGAGGTATAACGCCCTGTACTAAATTTTGTATAAGACATTCGTTGGGGCAATTAGTCTCAGCATTGCGGTTTTTGAAGCACATATCAGATTGTCGTATGCAATAAATGGTTTGGCAGGTGGGACTCATCCTACGTTACATTTAGTTCAGAGTTTGCCCTATGCAAGAAAGTTTATAGTCGAATATAGTCAGCTTTGACTTACTTTCCAGCACTGCTATTTGACAGGACTTTTTTCCCAAAGACTACAGGCTTATCTACGATACACTGCGTATGTAATACATGTTCTGTTGTGAACGTCTTGTCTCTTCGTCCGAAAATTCTCATGGTGTGGCCACATCGGTCTGTCCAGCGCCCGTGTGGTGTTCCGTCCACGGTGTGGCATTCGCCCTCCCTGTTCGTCAATCCTCCCGGTGCTGCCTGCGGCGTTGGTTTTGTCCAGCTCACGTCCGTATCTCCGTCTCGGAGGTTAGTTGACGATCTTGCTCTCCTATGTGTGAATAATCTCAAAACTAACCAGCCGTGAGTTAGAAACCGCTCTCGTTCCATTGGGTTACCGATAAAACAAACCCAACACGCTGTATTCGACACAGAGATCATCATTTTGGTACACATTTCCTGGCCGCCTCAAGGAGAATCGCAGTCCTGCTTTGGGAGAAAATAGTTGGTTGAATACCTACATTCGCTATTTCCACTTATAACCTATTATTTTTGTGCTTCAAAAGACAGATCCCTCGTGCGCCTGCTAATTGGTTCATGTTTGAATTTTGTTGACAGCCTGCTCATTATCCTGTTAGGGGACATTCCTGTAAGCTTGATGGCATTTTGGAACAGATGGCGGGTGGGGTATACAACTGTTCGGATCTAACAAACCGCTGGGGACCCTATTATGTTTACGAGCTTATACTCATGCCAATGGTTTTGAATTCCGAGACAACCTCGACTTGTTCTGATAGGTCATATGTCACTAAATACTGGTTGCATTTTGAAAGGGTGGTGGGGTAAGGGGAGGCCAATCAAAACTATTCATATCCCAGCCCGCTGGTGCTCTATTGATGTTATCCTCGGGGTATGGGGTATTCCGGCATTTCCTCTCACGAGGACCAATCGCGGCCCGGCCCACCACATACGAACATACAAACGATGTTGAGAGAGGAGAAATGAAAATGTTAGTAAACAAAGAATCTCCCATTTCCTGGGAACAGGTTAGAGAGATTGAGCGACAACCACTAGGTGATTCGAACGTCCCCTGAGCATGCACGGAGGTATACGGCCCTGTATTAAAATTATTGAATAAGACATTCTTTCTGTCTGGGCAAGTCTCACTGGCAAAACGGTTTGAAATCACTCAGATTGTCGGAGGCTGAAAATGTTGCAGGTGGGACGCAATCCTACGTTAGATTTCAGTTCAAGTTTGCCATATTGCAAAAATGTTTATTAGTATTTCGTCCTGGTAATATCATATTTCAGCAATTGACTTCGTTCCAACACTGCTATTGACATGACTTTCCCAAAGACATATAGCTATCTAACGAACAACACTGGGGTATGTATAACGTGACCTGTTGTGAACGTCGGGCCACTCGTCCATTCTCATGGTGACCACATCGGTCGTCCATCCTCAGGGTATAATTCCGTCCTCGGTGTGGCCATTTCGCCCGCCTGTCCGTCAATATCCCCGGTGTGCCTGCCTGCTTTGGTTTTTGTCCAGCCCACGTCGTAGCTCCGTCTCTGAGGTTAGTTGATCGATCTGCTCTCCTAGGGTTTGAACTATCTGCTAAAACTAACATAACAGTTAAGTTAGAAACTAATCTTCGTTCATGGTTACCGAAACAATTTGTAACAAACCAAACACGCTATAGTCGACACAGAAAAAAAAATTCATCAGTTTTGTCACATTCGGCCCCGCCTCAGAGAAACGACCGTCGCTATGGGAAGAAAACATAGTGGTTGAATACCTACATCGCTATTCACTATATAACCTAAGTTGTCTCAGAGACAGACACTGCGTGCGTGCTAATTGTGTAATGTTGTAATTTTGTGACAGCCTGCGCATTATTCTGTTAGGTCCATCCTGTAGGCTTGAGGCATTTTGGAACAGATGGCGGGGCGGAGGAGGGGGGGGGGGAGATAAAAACTTTTCGGATCTAACAAACGCCGAGGACTATTCATGTAAGAGCTTATACTAATTGGCTAATGTTGAATTACGAGACAACCTTCGATGTTCTGTAGGTATGCAAGAAATACTGGATGCATTTTGGAACATGTGGCGGGGTGGGGGAGGCCAATAAACTATTCAATATCCACAGCCACTGGGGCTTATTTATGTTATGATCGAGATTTGGGGTACTCCGTGCACCTCTCACGAGGTACCCTTCAGCTGGGGCTCTATTATGTGATAACGAGGTTTGGGTTGTACTCCGTGCATTCTCACGAGGTACAATTCCGGGCGGCCCACCAAAGGTACGAAACATACAAACTGGATTGTTGAGAGAGAAGAAAGGAAAAATGTTAGTAAACAAGAATGCTCCCCTTTGATGGGAACATGTTAGAGAGATGTGAGCGACAAACACATAGGTGATTCGAAACGGTACCCCTGAGATTCCCGGGGTTATAACGGCCTGTACTAAATATGAATAAGACATCATTAGGTGTGGGCAATAGTTTTCAGGCATATGCGATTTTTTTGAAATCACTCAGAATGTCGGAGGAAATAAAATGTACTAATTCAGGTGGGACGCATCCATCCTACGTTAGATGTCGTCAAGTTTGCCCTATTGCCAAAATGTTTATTAGTATTTGTCTGGAATTTATTAAGCTTTGACTATAGTTCCAGCACCTGTATTTACAGACTCCCAAAGCATAGGTTATCTAAAATGAACACACTGGCGTATGTAATCGTGACCTGTGTATGAACGTCGTTGCCACTTCGTCCCATCTCATGGTTGTAGCCACATCGTTTTCTGTCCAGCCTCAGGGGTTATAATTCCGTCCTCGGTTGGGATTCGCCCGCTGCCAGTCAATCTCCCGTGCGGCCTGCTGTGTTGGTTTTGTCGAGCTACAAGTCGTACCTCAGTCTCTGAGCGTCAGATGATCGATCTTGTTCCCTAGGTGTGAAATACTCTGCAAAAACTAACACAACAGTAAGGAGAAATTGATCTTCGTTCAATGTGTTACCGAAATCAAACAAATCCAACCACGGTGTTGTCTGACACAGAGACAGTCGTTGGTACACATTTCGGCCGCTGAGAGGAATCGCAGACGGCTATTGGACGAAACATAGTTGTTGAATTAACCTACTTCGCTATTTACTAATAATCTAATAGGTTTGTGCTTACAAGACAGATCATGCGTTGCGTTGCTAGTGGTTAATGTTGGGAATTTGTGACACCCTGCGAATTATTCTGCTAGGGCATGCCTGTAGCGTTGTTGATGGCATTCGGAACAGATGCGGGGTTGGGGGGGGGGATAAAAAAAAAAACTTTTTTTTTTTTTTTTTTGTTTTTTAATCAGCACTTGCGGACAAAGGACCCTACCGATACGAGGTCCGGCAAGGGTGCGGGACCTGGGATATATCACACGAATTGTCAGCGGCGGAAACCCCGTCACCAGGTACACGAACGAGCCGATGCCTCTTTTGCCGGTATGAATGTGAAGGAGGGGGTACTTACACGCCGACGGAAGCTAATTCACAGATTGCATACCCCATTTTTGCCCGGTCCTTCCCTCATGCTGAGCGCCAAGCGAGAAGGCAACAGGTCCATTTTTAAAGGCTTTGGTATGACCCGACCGGATTCGAACCCCGGCCTACCGGGTGGAAAAGGGACGCTCTACAAACTGGCTAACAACTCGGCAGTTCCGGATCACAGACCGCTGGGACCTATTCATGTTACGAGGTTATAGTCTATGGTAATGTTTGAATTCCAGGACACCTACGTACTGTTCTGATTCAAATATCACAGCCGCTGGGGCTCTATTATGTTATGACGAGGGTTTGGGGTTATCCGTGCAACTCCACGAGGGACCATTAGGCCCGGCCCACCCAAGGTACGAACATCCAAACGAATTGGAGAGAGGAGATAGCAATAAGCGTTTTGAATTTGAAATCACTCAGTGTCGGAGGCTAATAAAATGTTGCAGGTGGGAGGCATCCTACGTTAGATTCTTCAGATTTGCTCTATGCAAAAGGTTATAAGTATTTCGTCCTGGGAATTATATTCAGCTTTGACTACGCGTTCCAGCACTGCTATTTGACAGGACCCAAAAAAGACATAGGTTATCTAAAACTGAACACACTGGCGTATGTAATACGTGGAACGGTTGTGAACGTATTGTCCTCGTCGTCTATTCTCACGATGTCGCCACATCGGTCTGCCAGCCCCAGGTTGAGTTCGTCCTCGGTTTGGCATAGCACGCCTGCCGTCAATCTCCCCGGTGCTGCCTGCTGCGTTGTTTTTGTCTAGCTCCCACGTCGAAGCTCCGTCTCTGAGGTTAGTTGATCGATGCTCTCTCTAAGGGGTGAAATAATCTGCCCAAACTAACAGTTAAGTAAAGAAACGGACTTTCGTTCAAGGGTTACCGAAATCAATTAAACAACCGAACCATTATAAGTTGACACGGAGACCATCAGGTGGTACACAGTTCGGGCGCCTGAGTAAATCGCAGCTGCTTCGGGGAAAAAAAAAGACATAGTTGGTTGAATCCTACATTTGCCCCTTCTACGATCACCCTAATTTTTTTCAAATAGAATAGGAGATGACTGCGTGCGTTTGCAATTGGATAATGTTTGAATTGTTGACAGCATGCGATTGTTATGTTAGGACTGCTAGTAGGCGTTGGTTGCATTTTGGAGCAGGTGGCGGGGGGAGGGGGGATGGGGGAGATAAAAAAAATAAAAAAAAAATAAATATATATAATAAAATTAAATTAATAATAAAACTTCTCGGATCTTACAGACCGCCGGGGACCTATCATGTTGCGAGGTTATGCTAATTGGCTAATGTTCGAATTCCGAGACAACCTACGTACTGTTTGATAGGTCATGCCAAGAAAATTACTTGGCGCATTTGGAACAGTCGGGGTGGGGAGGCACAATAAACTATTCAAATATCACCGCCCGCTGGGGCTTATTTATGTTATGATCGAGATTTGGGGTACTCCGTGCACCTCTCACGAGGTACCTTCCAGAGGAGCTCTATTATGTTATAATCGAGGTTTGGGTGTACTCGTGCATTTCTCCCGAGGTACCATTCCGGCCGGCCCACCAAGGTCGAAATACAAACGATGGTGAGAGAGGAGAAAGGAAAATGTTATTAACAAGAGCTCCCAGTTGATGGGAACATGTTACAGAGATGGAGCGACAAACACATAGGGGCTGATCGAAACGGGACCACTGAGATGCGCGGAGTTATAACGACTGTACTAAATTATTGAATAAGACATCATTCTGTGTGGCAATAGTCATATGCGACTTTTAAATCACTCAGAATGTCGGGGCAATAAAAATGTTGACACCTAATTCAGTGGGACGCACAGAGTTCAGAGTTGCCCTGTTGCAAAATGTTTATTAGTATTCGGCCCGAGAATAATTCAGCATTGATTATTCGCTCCAACAACTGCACTGCTATTTGACAGGACTTCCCAAAGACATATAGGTGTACACTGGCCGTATGTAATACGTGACCTTTGTGACACGTCTGCTCGTCGATTCTCATGATGTAGCCACATCGGTCTGTACAGCCACAGGTTATAATTCGTCCTCGGGTGTGGTGGTGGACACTCGCCGCTGTCAGTCAATCTCCCCGGTAGTCGCTGCCTGCTGCGTTTGGTTTTGTCCAGCTCCACGTCGCATCTCCCTCTCTGAGGTTAGTTGGCGATCTGCTCCCTAGGGTGTGAGAACTAATTGCAAAAATAACACAACAGTCAAGTTTTAGGAACTGATCCTTGTCAATGTGTTACCGAAACAATTGTTAAACAAACCCACACGCTATAGTTGACACAGAGACATCAGGGGTACAACTTTCGGCCGCCTCAGAGAAATCGCAGTCTGCCTTGGGAGCAACATAGTTGGGTTGAACACCTGCATTCGCCTATTCACTTAATTAACCTAGTATTTTCGTTCTGAAAGACAGAGATCACTGCGTGTGTTCGCTTATTGGTTAATGATTGAATTTTGTGAAGCCTGCCGATGTTCTGTTAGGGCATCCGTAGGCGTGATGGCATTCATTTGGGAACAGATTGCGGGGTGGGGGGCAATGGAAACTGTCGGATCTACAGACGCTGGGGGACCCTGATTCATGTAACGAGCTTTATACTAATGGCTAATGTTTGAAATTCCGAGACAATTACGCATGTTCGGATAGGTCATGCCGAGAAATACTGGTGGCATTTTGGAACAGGTGGGGTGGTGGGGAGGCCCAATAAAACTATTCAATATCCAGCCCGCTGGGGTCTCGATTATGTTTGGATCGAGGTTTGGGGTACTCCGGGAATTCTCACGAATCCCTGGGTACCATTCGGCCGGCCACCAAAGGTACGAACATACAAATGATGTTGAGAGAGGAGAAGGAAAAATGTAGGTAACAAGAAGCCTCCATTTCATGGAAACAGGTTAGAGGATGTGAGACAAAAACATAGGCGAGTCGAAAAAGGTACCCCTGGATGCCACGGAGTAAACGCCTGTACTTAAAATTATTGAATAAGACATTTGTGTGGGCATAGTCTCACGCATAAGCGGTTTTGAAATCATCAGATTGTCGGAGGCAATAAAGTTGACTAATTCAGGTGGGGGACGCATTCCTACGTTAGCTGTAGTAGAGTGCCCGTTGCAAAAATGTTTATTATATTTCGTCTGAATGATATCAGCATGACTATTCGTTACAACACTGCTATTGCCACAGGAATTCCCGAAGAAATAAGGTGTACACTGGCGTATGTATAACGTGACCGGTGTGAAAGTCGTGCCTCTTCGTCCATTTCATGGTGTAGCCTCATCGTCCGTCCAGCCTAAGGGTATAATTACGTCCTGGTGTGGCACTCGCCCGCTGTTCGTCAGTCTCCGCGGTGCTGCTTGCTGTGTTAGTTTGTCCAGCTCCACGTCGTATCTCCCTCTCTGAGGTTAGTTGGTCGATTGTATCTAGGGTGTGAATAATCTGCACAAAATAACACAACAGTCAAGTTAGAAAACTGATCTTTGTTTAATGTATTACCTAAATCAATATAACAAACCCAACGCATAGGACCAAGAGATCACAGTTGGTTACACATTTCGGGCCGCCTCGGAGAAAAATCGAGTCGCTTGGGTGAGAAACATAGTGGGTTGAACACCTGCATTCGCTATTCGACTATATAACCTAGATTTTACGTCTTGAAAGACAGAGATCACTGAAGTGTGTGTTCGCTTATGGTTAAGGATGGAATTGGGCAGCCTGCGTGTGAATTGTTCTGTTAGGGCATTTTGTAGGCGTGATGGCTTTGGGAAACAGATGGCGAGGGTGGTGGGCATGAAACTGTTCGGATCTTACAGACCGCTGGGGACCCTTATCATGTAACGAGCTTATACTAATTGCGTAATGTTTGAATTTGTGACAACCTGCGTACTGTTCTGATAGATCATGCCGAGAAATACTGGTTTGCATTTTGGAACAGGTGAGGGGGGGGGAGGCCAATGAAAACATTCAAATATCACATGCCCGCTGGGGCTCATATTTTTAGTTGGATTCGAGGGTTGGGGGTACTCCGTGCATTTTCTCACGAGGTACTATCCGGCCCCGGCCCACCCAAGGTACGAACATACGAACTGGATGTGAGAGAGGAGATAAGAAAAATGTTAGTAAACAAGAAATGCTCCCATGTAGTCAGCATGACTATACGTTCCGGCACTGCTATTTGACAGGGACTGCCCCCCAAAGACTACTAGTTATATAAACTGAATACACTGGCGTATGAAATACTTGACCTGTTGGAAAGTATGTCTCTCGTCCATTTCTCATGGGGTCGCCACATCGGTCTGTTACCCGCCCCCAGTGTGGTGTTCAGTCAAAGGTGTGGCATTCGCCCGCCTGTCCGGCATCGTCCCAGGTGCTGCCTGCTGCGTGGTTTTGTCCAGCTCCACGTCGTAGCTCCGTCTCTGAGGGAGTTGATCGATCTGGCTCTCTATGGTGTGAAATAATCTGCAAAAAAAACACAGCGGAGTTAGAAACCGATTCTTCGTTTCATTGGTTACCGAAATAAAACAAACCCACACGCTGTATTCGACACAGAGATCATCAGTTTGGTACACATTTTCGGCCGCCTCAAGAGAAATCGCAGTCTGCTCTTGGAAGAAGAAACATAGTTGTTTGAATACCTACATTCGCTATTTCCGATATAACCTATATGTTTGTGCTCAAGAGACAGACCACTGCGTGCGCTGCTTAATTGGGGTAATGTTGTAATTTGTGACAGCCTGACGCAGTATTCTGTTAGGGGCATTCCGTAGGCGTTGATGGAATTGCGAAAGATGGCGGGGCGGAGGAGGGGGGGGGGGGGAGATATAATTTTCGGGATCAACAAACCGCCTAGGACCTATTCATGTAAAGAGCTTATAAAATTGGGCAATGTTTGATTCCGGAGACAACCTCGTACTGTTCTGTTAGGTCATGCCAAGAAAAATACTGGTGCATTTTGGAACACGGGCGGGGTGGGGCGAGGCCAATAAAAATAATTTCAAAATCACAGCCCACTGGGGCTCTAGTCTGATCGAAGATTTGGTGGTACTCCGTGCCTTTCTCACTGGGTACCATTCCAGCTGGGGCTCTATTCATGTTATAATGAAGGTTTTGGGTGGTACTCCGTGCATTTCACGAGGGGGTTTACTATTCCGGCCGGCCCCACCAAAGGTACGAAAATACAAAACGATGTGAGAAGAGGAGAAAGGAAAATGTAGTAACAAGAATGTCCCATTTGATGGGAAAGTTAGAGAGATGTGAGCGACAAACAAATAGGTGATTCGAAACGGTACCCGTGAGAGATTCACGGGTATAAAGCATGTACTAAATTATTGAATAAGACATCATTCGGTGTGGGCAATCGTCTCCAGAATATGCGGATTTCAAATCACTCAGAATGATCGGAGCGGACAATAAAAATGTTTGCACTAATGCAGGTGGGACGCCATCTAGTTAGATGTCTGTGCAGAGTGTGCCCTATTGCAAGAAAATGTTTATTATTAGTATTTCGTTCCTGGAATATATTGTCAGCTTTGATATAAGTTCCAGCACTGCTATTTGAACAGGAACTCACAAGGACATAGTTATCTAAACGAAACACTGGCGTATGTAAAACGGGACGTTGTGAACGTCCGTGCACCTTCGTCATTCTCCCCAAATTGGTGTAGCCACACGGTCTGTCCAGCCTCAGGGTTATAATTCCGTCTCGGTGTGGCAATTCGCCCGCCTTGCCCGTCAATCTCCCCGGTGCTGCCTGCTGTGTTGGTTTTTGGTCTTAGCTCCACGTAGTACAGCCGTCTCGAGGTCAGTTGAAGTCGATCTGTTCTACTAAGTTGTGACATAATCTGCAAAAAAACTAACACAACAGTAAGTTAGAAACTGATCTTCGTTCAAATGATGTTACCGAAATCAAAACAAACCGAACACGCTGTAGTCGACACAGAGATCATCAGTTTGGGACCATTTCGGCAGCCTGAGAGGAATAGAGAGGCTTTGGGACGCGAAAATAGGTTGTTGACTACCTACATTCGCTATTTTACTAAAATCTAAAGAGTTTGTGCTTAAAAGACAGATCACTGCGTGCGTTTGCCCTAATTAGTTAATGTGGAATTTTGTGACAGCCTGCGGCATTATTCTGCTAGGGCATGGCTGTAGGCGTTGATGGCATTCGGAAACAGATGGCGGGGTGGGGGGGGGTGGGGGGGAGGGATAAAACGTCCGGATCTTAAGAACGCTGGGGACCTATCATGTTACGAGGGATAATAATTGGCTAATTTGTTGAATTCCCAGACAACCGACGTACTGGTTCTGATTAAAATATCACAGCCGCTGGGGCTTCTATTATGTTATGTCGAGTTTGGGGGTACTCCGCGTGCATCTCTCACGATGGGCACGGACCATTCCGGCCGGCCCACCAAGGTACGAACATACAAACCGTAACTCCGGGCAGTTCCACGACCTGGGGTACCATTCCGGCCTGCCCACCCAAGGTACGAACATTACAAACGATGTTGAGAGAGGAGATAGCAATAAGCGGGTTTTTGACATCACTAGATTGTCGGAGGAAATAAAATGTTGCGAGGTGGGACGCACCTACGTTAGGATTCAGTCAGAGTTTGCTCTATTGCAAAAAATGGTTATAGTATTCGTCTGGACTGATATTCAGCCTTGACTATAAGTCCAGCACTGCTATTTGACAGGACCCAAAAGACATAGGTTATCTAAAAAACTGACACCACTGGCGTATGTAATACGTGACCGTTGTGAACCGTCTTGTCTCTTAGTCCATTCTCATGGTGTCGCCACATCGGTCGGTCCAGCCACAGTAGTGTTGTAGTTCGTACTCGGTTTGGCTTCGCCCGCTGCCCGTCAATCTCCCCGGTGCTGCCTTCTGCGTTGGTTTTGTCTAGCTCCACGTCGTAGCCCCGTCTCTGAGGTCAGTTGATCGATCTGCTCTATAAGGTGTGAAAGAATCTGCAAAAAACTAACAGTAAGTAAGAAAGAAACTAATCTTCGTTTAGTGTGTTACCGAAATCAATTTAACAAACCGGAACCATACTATAGTGACACGGAGACCACAGTGTGGTACACATTTCGGCCCCGCCTGAGTTTAAATTAGCAGGTGCTTCGGAGGAAAAAGACATAGTGTGAGAGTTGAATCACTACATTTGCAATTCTCTGTATTCACCATTTTTTTTTTACATAAGAAAAGAAGAGCTATGCGTGCGTTGCTAATGGATAATGTTTGAATTTTTTGACAGCTGCGTATTGATTATGTTCGGACATGCTAGTAGGCCGGTGGTTGCAGTTTGGAGCAGGTGGCGGGGTGGGGAGGGGGATGGGGGGAGATAAAACATTTCTCGGCTCTGACAGACCTCCGGGGAACCTATTCAGGTTGCGAGGTTATGCTAATTGGCTAATGTTCGAATTCCGAGACAACCTACGTAACTGTTTTTTTCTGTTTTTTTGTAAAAATAGTCATGAACCAGAAAATCTGGCTTCATTTTGGAACAGGTATATCGGGGTGGGGAGGCCAAATAAAATATTAAATAATCTCACAGCCCCGCGGGGGCTCTATTTATGTTATGATCGAGATTTGGGGTACTCCGTGCACCTCTCACGGGATGGGTACCATCCCGCTGGGGCTCTATTTATGTTATAATCGAGCTTTGGGTTACTCCGTGCCTTTTCTCACGAGGTACCATGCCGGGCCGGCCCACCAAAGGTACGAACATACAAACGATGTTGAGAGAGGAGAAAGGAAAATGTTATTAAACAAGAATGCTCCCATTTGATGGGAACATGTTACAGAGATGTGAGCGACAAACACATAGGTGATTCGAAACGGTACACCCTGAGATGAGCGGGAGGTTATAAGCCTGGACTAAATTATTGAAGAAGACATCATTCTGTGGGGCAATAGTCATATGCGAGTTTTAAATCATCAGAATGCGGAGGCGGGCAAATAAAATGTTGCACAATTCAGGGGGACCATCAGAGTTCAGAGTTTGCCCTGTTGCAAAAATGTTAGTAGTATTTCGTCCTGGGAATTAAATTCAGCATTGATTATTTCGCTCCAACACTGACTAGTGACAGGACTTCCCAAAGACATATAGGCTGTACACTGGCGTATGTAATACGGGACTGTTGTGAACGTCGTGCCTTTCGTCCATTCTCATGGTTTTGTAGCACATCGGTCTGTCCAGCCTCAGGGTTATAATTCCGTCTCGGGGTGGCAAACTCGCCGCCTGTCGTCAATTCCCCGGTGCTGCATGCGCGTTGGTTTTTGTCCAGCTCCACGTCGCATCTCCCTCTCTGAGGTTAGGGGTCGATCTGCTCTCCGAGGGGTGGTGTTGAAATAATCTGCAAAAAAAAGTAACACAACAGTCAGTTAGAAAAGATCTTCGTTCAATGTGTTACCGAATCAATTAATAAACAAACCCAAACGCTATAGTTGACACAGAGGTTTCATCAGTTGGGACACATCGGCCGACCTCAGAGAAATCGCAGTTTGATTTGGAAGGAACATAGTGGTTGAACACCTGCATTCGCTACTTCTAACTATAAACCTAGTAGTTTTCGTTCTTGAAAGACAGAGATCACTGCGTGTGTTCGCTTATTGGTTAATGATTGAATTTTGTGCCAGCCTGCGTATTGTTTGTTAGGGCATTCCTGTAGCTGATGGCATTTGTAACAGGGCGGGTGGGGGGCATGAACTGTTCGGATCTTACAGACCGTGGGGACTATTCATGTAAAAGAGCTTAACTACTGCTAATGTTTAATCCGAGACAATCTACGCCACTGTTCTGAAGTGTTCATGCCGAGAAATACTGGTGCATTTTGGAACAGGGCGGGTGGTGGGGGCGGCCAATAAAACTATTCCAATATCACAGCACGTGGGGCTCTTATTTAGGTTTGGATCAGGTTTGGGGGGTGTGATCCGTGCATTCTCACGAGGGTAAAATTCCGGCCGGCCCACCAAAGGTACGAACTACAAACGATGGTTGAGAGAGGAGAAAGAAAGGAAAATGTTTATTAAACAAGAATGCTCCCATTTCATGGAAACAGGTTAGAGGAGATGTGACGAAAACACATAGGAGATTCAAAACGGTTTTACCCCTGAGATGCACGGAGGTATAACGCCTGTACTAAATTATTGATAGACATCTGTGTGGGCAATAGTCTCACGCATAAGCGGTTTTGAAATCACTCACGATTGTCGGAGGCAAAAATAAAATGTTGTTTGTACTAATTAAGGTGGGACGATCCTACGTTAGATGTCTGTTCAGAGTTTGCCCTATGTATGCAAAACTGTGTATTAGTATTCGTCCTGGAATTATATTCAGCATTTGACTATTCGTTCCAACCACTGCTATTCACAGCACTTCACGAGACATTAGGCTATCTAAACTGAATACACTGGCGTATTAATACGTGGACTGTTCTGGAACGTCTTGGCTCTTCGTCCATTCTCATGGTTGTTAGCCTCATCGTGCCGTCCAGCCTAGGGATTATAATACGTCCTGGTTTTGTGGCACTCGGCCGCCTGTCCGTCAATCTACCCCGGTGCTGCCCCTGCTGCGTTGTTTTTGTCCAGCTCCACGTCGCATCTCCCTCTCTGAGGTTAGTTGGTCGATTGCTATCCTGAGGTGTGAATATCTGCAAAAAAGTAACACAACAGTCAAGTTAGAAACTGATCTTCGGTTCAAATGTGTTACCGAATCGATTGAAACAAACCCAACCGCTATAGTGACACAGAGATCATGCAGGTGGTACACCAGTTCGGCCGCCTAGAGAAAGCGCACAGGCTGCTTGGGGGCGAGACAGAGTGGTTGTTTGAACACCTACAGTCGCTATTCTACTATATACCTAGTATTTTCGTTCTTAAAGACAGAGATCACTGCGTGGGTTCGCTTATTGGGTAATGATTGAATTTTGTGACAGCCTGCGTATTGTTCTGTTAGGGCATTTCTTAGTAGGCGTTGATGGCATTGGGTAAAAGGAGGGCGGGGTGGGGGGCATGAAACTGTTCGGATCTTACAGACCGCTGGGGACTTATGCTCATGTAACGAGCTTGTACTAATTGGCTAATGTTTGAAATCGAGACAATCTACGCACTGGTCTGATCGATCAGGCCGAGAGAAATACTGTTGCATTTTGGAAAAAGGTGGCGGGGGGGGGGGAGGCCAATAAAACTATTCAAATCTCAGCCGCTGGGGCTCTATTATGTTTGGATCGAGGTTTGGGGGTAATCCGTGCATTTCTCACGAGGTTGACTATTCCGGCCGGCCCACCCAAGGTTACGAACATACAAACGATGTTGAGAGAGGAGAAAGGAAAATGTTAGTAAACAAGAATGCTCCCTTTTCATGGGAAAGGTTAGAGAGAGAGGAACAAACACATAGGTGATTCGAAACGGTACCCCTGAGATGCACGGAGGTATAACGCCTGTACTAAATTATGAATGAAGCATAAGACATTCTGTGTGGGCAATAGTCTCACGCATAAGCGGCTTTTGAAATCACTCAGATTGTCGGAGGAGGCAATAAAATGTTGTACTTTGTACTAATTCGGTGGGAAGCATCTACGTGAGATGTATGTTCAGAGTTTGCCCTGTTGCAAAAATCGTTTATTAGTATACGTCCTGGAATTCTATCGACATTGACATTCTTCCAACACTGCTATTTCACAGGACTCCCGAAGAATACTGGCTATCTAAAACGGAATAAACTGCGTAGTAATCCGTGACCCCTGTTGTGAAACCGTTGTGTCTATTCGTCCATTATCATGCGTGTAGCCACATCGGTATGTCCAGCCTCCGGGTATAATTCCGTCCTCGGTGTTGGCACTCGCCCGCCGGTCCGTCAGTTCCCCCAGGGTGCTGACTGCTGCGTTGGTTTTTGTCCAGCTGCACGTCGTAGCTCCGTCTCTGAGGTTAGTTGATCGATCTGCTTCTCCTAGGTGTGAAATCATCTGCAAAAAAACTGCAAACAACAGTAAGTTAGAGTTAGAAAACTGATATTCTTCAAGTTGTTACCGAAATCATTTAAACAACCAACCGCTGTAGTCGACACAGAGATCATCAGTTTGGTACACCTTTCGGCCGCCTCAGAGAAATCGCAGTCTGCTTTGGGAAGAACATAGTGGTTGAATACCTCATTCAGTATTCTACTGAATAACCTAATATGTTTGTGCCCTTAAAAGGACAGTCACTGCGGCCGTTTTAATTGGTTAATGTTGGAATTTCGTGGCAGCCTGCGCATTTATTCTGTTGGGCATTGCCTGTAGGCGTTGATGGCATTCGGAAACCGATGGGGGGGGGGGAGGATTTAAAACTGTTCGGATCTTGGCAGACCGCTGGGGACCTATCATGTTACGAGCTTAATATATATTGGCTAATTTTGATCCCGAGACAACCTACGTTACTGTTTGATAGGTCATTGCCAAGAAATACTGGTTGCATTTGGAACAAGTGGCGGGGGTGGGGGGACAGACCAATAAAAACTTTCAAATATCACAGACCGCTGGGACTCTATTTATGTTTGGATTGAAGTTTGGGGGTACTCCTTACATTTCTCACGACGTACCATTCCGGCCGGCCCACCCAAGGTAAGAACATACAAACGATGTGAAGGGGAGAAGATAAGAAAAATGTTAGTAAACAAGAATGCTCCCATTTCATGAAAAAAGGTTAGAGAGATGTGAGAAACAAACACCATAGGTGATTCGAACGGTACCCCTGAGATCCACGGAGGTATAAACGCCTGCCACTAAAATTATTGAATAAGACATCATTCTGTGTGGGCAATAGTCTCAGGCATGCATTTTTTGAAATCACTCCCGAAGTCGGAGGCAATAAAATGTTGCACTAATTCAGGTGAGACGAATCCAATACGTTAGATGGCAGGTCAGAAGTTTGCCCTATTGTAAAATGTTTATTCGATTTGACCGTGAATATATTTCAGATTTGTTGACTATCATTCAAACACTTGTATTTGACAGGACTTCCCAAAGACATATAGGCTATCTGAACTGCACACACTGGCGTATGTAATACGTGAACTGTTTGTGAACGTCATGCCTATTCGTCCCTTCTCAGGGTGTAGCCACATCGATCTGTCCAGCCCCAAGGTTTAGTTCCGTCCTCGTTGTGCATTCGCCAGCCTGCAATCATTTTCCCCAGTGCTGCCTGCTGCGTTGGTTTTTGTCTAGCTCCACGTCGTAGCTCCGTCTATGAGGTCAGTTGATCGATCGGCTCTCCTAAGTGTGAAATGATCTGCAAAAACTAACACAAACTTAAGTTAAAAACTGATCTTCGTTCAATATGTTGTACCGAAAACAGTAGATAGAGTTCATGTAACTCATATGGGAACACACATACCAAGTATGAGGTTCATCCCATCCAGGTGGGATTGAGTTATCGGGTATGCCCACCCTTGAAAACCACATCATGCTAAACACAGTAGGCAGCGAGAGGGGTCGAAGGTGTATTCTAGAGAGTATTCACCGCAGGCATACCCCCACAAAAGGTGGGGAGGGAGGGTTGGGGTAGGCATGGGGGCACATGGGGGGAGGGGGTAGTGCATGGGGGGCACACCCACATCCAACCCCAGTGGTTAAAATATGTTAGGTCACAGAGGAAGTGACCACCATATTCACAAATTATAGCTACGAAGGTGTCTCTGTCATTGCCTGCCACCACAGTGCAGACGTACCTCAGTCTTGGAAGTCAAAGCATTTCCTGGAATACAACGTGTTCTCCCACTTCTGTATCCACCTGTCCGATTATCTGCCTAAGACGGACTGACTCTGAAACAAATCCCCATCCTGGCTTAGCCAGGAGGAGGAAATCCTGAAATTTGGGTTAGCGATCTTATCAAGAGTATAGGAGGAACCCTATGGTGGTTGGGGAAGAAAATAGTGAAATTTGTCAGACGCTAGTGTCTCAATAATGAGTGGTACAACCTTCTTGCTTGTCAGAAAGGGTAAAAGGAATCACTAAGCCTTTGGTTTCTGGTTCTATTTCTGACCACAAATAATCCCCACCTCCACCAAAAAACAGTAGGGTCCTGTCCTCCCCATGAGACAGCTACATACAAATTTGACTCGATCGGACCAATCATTCTTGACTTTCGTGTGCACAAGGTGTTCAATTTTGACCTCTGGTGACCGCAAGGACCTTGGACCCAATAGACCATATAGGGTTCATGTACTCATCATTGGATTAATACACTACCAAGGTGAGCGTCATCTAATCCAGGTGGGGTTGTAGGATCGGTTCATCAAGCCAAAATTCCAAATTATTGACTTTTTAATTTTTTTAATTTTTTTAATTTTTTTATTTTTTTCCAAAAAAAAAGATTTCATGTACTCATGATGAGGAAGCTACACACCTAAATTGAACCCGATCAGACCCACCATCTGGATATCTTGGTGACCTCAGATGGCCTCTGACATGACCCCAAAACAATTAGGGTCATGTATCATCATGGGGAACAAACACCCATACAGAGGATGGCTTCATCCATCCAGGTGGGGTCGAGTCACGTGTTCACAAGCCAGCGACATACCCACACGTACACAACGCATGACTGCATAGACTCTGACTTCGTCAAGGAATCAAAAATGTGAAAATAAATGTTTGGACATTTTCGATTGTGAACACGATGAAATCGACCCACTGGTGAAAATGTAAGCAATACACTTGGTATGTATGTATCCCATGATGAGTAAATGAAGCCCTTTGTTTGGGGTCAGGTCAGAGAATATCTGAGGGGTCACAATGCGGTAATTATCAACACAGTCGTGTGAGGTGCATTGAAAGCACCGCCTACAATAAATGTTAGGGAGGTTCACCGTACGGATACTGGTTACCGGGATCTTATGTTGCTGCAATTGGGCTAGAAGATCTACTCGGTTGTATAGTAGATATTAGGGATGTGGGTTACCCATATAAAGAGGATGAATACTTTTGTTTTTGGCACATGGTCAAAGGTCGTTCAATGTCAAAAAGGGCAAAATTCAGAAGTTTTTCTGGCGCAGATAGTGGAAGGTACAAAAATAGGCTTGCGGAGGGCAGATATGAAAGGGACGGGTTTATTTGGCATGGGGGCAGCGTCATGAGACGACCAACCTCAACCAAGATCTGAAGACGTAAGCGAATCTGCATTGAGTGACCAGATAAGGAGGGTGAAGAATCGTGCCGTTACTGGTATTTAGGTTCAGTTCATTGTCAAGGTAAGAGAAGTAATTCATGCAGGCGAGGGGGGTATATCCATGCACTAAGGGGTATATCCCTATAAGCCAGGGGTATATCAAGACGCCAGGGGGTCATATCAACGCAGCCTGGGGATATCCATGCAGCCAGTATATATCCACACAGCCAGAGGCGTAATCCACGCAGCTAGGAGGATATATTTCCACTGGTTTAGGGAGTGAGGCTTCAGATCGTTTGAGCCATTTCGGGAAGACGGGCAGTCGATTTTTCCATTCCAAGAAGATTCCCCCCAAATTTGCTACATTACTTTCATGTTGGGAGAGGGGGCATCAGTATTTACACAGCGGCACGTGTCCACCTCCCTCCTGGTGACAATCACTGCGCAGATATCCCCAACATCAGGACAGAAATTTCAACATATTCCATGCACTGCCTAATACTAGATCATATATCACATTAAATGAAACACTTGGATTAACAAAACCGAATCTCAAAAATTATATCATTAACCGGGATCGGCTACCGACATAGAAATATAGTAAGCCCTATGCACGCGAAGTAATTAATATTAGAATGAATGAACCAAACCAACCTTTAAGACTACTAGATGATTCACTTTCACTGGAACTCCTTTTGTCACCGCGAATTGACCTTCACGACTTTGAAATGGCCCACAATTGGCTCGAAACTTCTTCAATTTGATACGTGAACATTCACAAATAGGAAAAACTATGGCCTATGTTCCTAGGCCTGATTCTTCAACCTGCTCAATCAAGAACCAAAACGTAGGCCCTACATGCTTTTCTCGCGCTAACTCTGGCTGAACAAGAACACACACAGCGTGTAGTAATTGGTGCAAATCCGAACCGAAGCCCATCCACTATTACGTACGTCACTACTAAATCCTGAATGCAGAACTGTGCAAGAAGATTAAAAGCACGGTAACAAAGTATTCCGAATAAATCCGCTAAGTCGCCTCCGCGCTCTGCATAATAATCTGACACTTACTATATATTCCCTCAATGGTGCAACAAATCCTACTATTATGTTCAATGGAGGTGACTATTACTCGTACACCATTCTTTATGACAAGAGGTCCATGTACTCATGGAAGGAAGGTAAGCTCCCTATTATCATATCATCGTACTGTTCTTTTTCTGTACCTTTCAAGATAGCATAAGAAGTAGAATCGGCTGGCTCCTCGGGCAGTGGCATATGGTACGTATCCATGGTTCCGTGCCATGGGTGGTGGTTTTCCGAACTTATGTGAGCGGAACGCAACCCTGTTAGTTTGCGTGATGTTTTCTTGAGCTTCCGGGCGTATTTTTAAAATCTATGGCGAATCCCTCCTGTTCCGCGCTGACAATATATTTGCCAGTCACGACTGTAACGCGTTTTGGCCGCATATAAACCTGATTGAACGATGACCCTGCAGGGCTGAATTGCCATTGTTTTTATTGGATTACCTTGGCTCAAAATTAAACAAAACAACGCTAACCTAATGTAAATTTAACCAAGTACCCCTGTTCTCGCGCTTCATCAGGTTTCAATTTAAACAACAGAGTTTTTTCACTTTTCATAACGGCATAGGCCTACGATGCGTACCCTCAGCATAGGCTAAGGTGCTCTGCTATTGGCAAAAACCAAATCGGTAAGAATTCGTATTGCATGACTAGTCAGAACCCACAATGGTACCGCGCGCATATTTGGTTCTTTTTTCCTTTGGGGGGGGGGGGGGGGACAACTTATTTTGTTGTGTGAACATTTCCTTTTTATGGAAAGTGTTCATTTGTTAGTCCGGTACTTACTGTTTCGCGACTAGGAATAAACATAAATCTACCATCCACACGTGATACTTACGTGAACCAATCCAGGACCTATTTTGACCAAACGCTCGGTGAGCGATTATACGTACTCAACAATTCACGGGACGCTATTATTAGCCCGTTTGGGCATATGGAACCCGTTTGGGGAGGGCTATGGTCAATTTGCATGTATAATGTGCATGAAAAATGGTTTTAGTTGATGCGGACACGCATTGTATGTGTTTGTGAGGGTGGGGGGTGGTGGGGCGTATTTGTGATTGTGTATGTCTGTGTGTGAATGTGTGTTCTGACTGCCTGTGTTCTGTTGTTGTGATCACACACATACACACACTTGTTTGTGTAACTCACGCTAGCTGAAGGACTCATGCACCACATATTTGCCCTAATAATAACAGATAACGATTAGTTATAAGCTCTAACTGAATCGCAACGGATAAGTTGGGATTTCTTTTTTGAGCGCGACTGTTCCTTGTTTGTGTCAATCAACACAAAAGGGAAGACTTACAAATGTGCCTGGAAAAGATGGGTTCCCGAAGGGTTCACAGATGACATCACTGATTATAGTATTGTACACAGGTAACCCCAACAGGCCTTCCAGTCCGACGGCTCTCCATGAGAAGAGGGCAAGTTTTTTAGTGTGAACCTCGGCCCGCTAAGGTTGGGCGAGACGAGTGCCGGAGAAGTTGCCGACGCTCCTAACTGGCGAGGATTCTGGCAAAAGTGGTTCACCACTGATCCGTCGGGAGGTAAAGTCGCTCTGCTGCATGGCCACTGATTGCTAGCGAGATTCAACTGAAATTTCAATGCGTAAGAGTGGAAGGCGTGAGGGGGGGGGGGGGGGAAGGGGGAAGGGGGCGTAATTAATTTCACAATATTTTTGCAGAATGAATTCGTCGCTTGCGTATCTTCACCGTTTCCTTTTCGATTGCGTTGGGAAACAACGGGCGATGGGGGATTTTTTTTTCTAGAGGGAGATGTCTTGGGGGAGTCTCTGCTGGGGGAGGTCCGCCGGGTGGGAGAAATTTGTCCTATGGGAAATTTTTTCGTTGTCCCGTTGGTATATTTCCGTCCTGGTGGGATATTTCTTAGGGGAGATCGTCCCTAGAGGGCTGTCCGGTGAGCGATGCCTAGTTGCTGGGAGGGGGGGCGGGGGGATTGTCATGTACCCATCGTGTATAAGCTCCCAACTCACTGGAGGGCGCTATAACAAGCGGTTGATATATTCGTCAAGATATCAACATCCACAACCATGTGTTTTTGTACATTGAGGCAATGCCTTCCCGCACCACCATTATTCCGTCGGAATGAACAGAACCCCATTTCTGTGTGGGGGGGTTTTGGGGGGCACAAGTGCGAACGACGTGTCAAAATTTTCAGTGTAATGACCTATTCTCTCATTTTGAGGATGTTTTTTCACAACCCGCGTCTATCCCGAGTCACGAACACTTTATTCCATCCGACATTTGCGTATATTTCCTGAGGGAAAGGGTTGCTATAGTAGGTGACAGTACAGCAGGAGTGCTAGGTGTTCCAAAAGGTGGGAATAACCTGATCTTTACATTTCTCTTGGGCTCAATCATTTCTACCACTCTTCTATAGGCTACCCCCCCCCCCCACCCCCAACATCACATTGTATTTTGTCCGGTTGTCCGGTTTCTGGAAGATGGGGAATCTTCATCAGGATGGGCAAAGTGCGAGTGAGTGTCGAATGTGGGACATGACTGTACTTTTTCATTTATTGACCACCCCCCCCTTTCTGATTTTCCAGCATCAAAACTAGAGTGTGATGCAAGTTTTATAATAACATGTAATATTACGTGCTGGGGGGTCACGGATTTGGAAGGAACGTAGTATGGCACTTCTTGCACTTGCCCTGTGTTGGATTAGGGTACATCATAACTCCATGATCCAAAAAAACACAGGTTTCATAGCAAGGATGAGAAAATACATAGGGCAGATCACATCCCAGTCTCGTTTATTCCATCATAGAATCTATATCAGGCGATTCCATGATTTTTCAGTAATACATGACGGAAGGACGGCTCCCAATACCGGTCATTTATCGAGGGGATTGCCCACGGAGGCCAAATAACGGGGATACTGCCGGGGAAGAGCGCCCTCTTGTGTATATTTCGAAGATGGGATTGCGCAACAAGACTTGCGAAAAACACCGATTCGCATAGCCCAGTGGAATGCTTGATCAATGAAATGGTAAAACAGCGGTATTTGTGACTTTGGCAGAGTGAAGACTTGGATCTGCTCGATAATCACTGAATTCTGGCTCAAAGGAACTGGATTCCGACAATTGTATAATCGCCGACATTAACTTCACTCTACAGGATATGACGTATGCACAATCTAGACTATTAGGACAAGGTGGTGGTATTTGCATCATATACCGATTCCTCTACTGCGGAGCTCCTTCTGAATTCCTAGAAGAGTTTCCTCATCGAAAAACTCTGGATTCGACCCTTTGAAATCTCAGTCTTTCCATTGCTATAATATGCGTGGACAGACCACCAACCATACTCGGAGAACAAACTCACCCGGAATATGTTCTTGCGTGAATTCTCTCCCACGCTTGAAGCGTAACAGTGATGCATCGTTCCGTTTAGTTGGTGACTACGATTGTACGTGTTGACATGGGAGGAGATCAGAAACGTGAAATTTTCCGTGAGGCTTTCGCTTGCCGGACTTCCAACAATAGGTCACTGAGCCGACCCATCGCTGTGGTCATACACTGGACCTCTGATTAGGAGGAAACTGCTGATGTGAACGATTGGTAGCGGCGTCAGCTATGAAAGGCTTACCTCTGATCACAATTCTGTCGTTGTGTCTCTCACACCACAACGCCCCCACCTGCCAAGAAAACGCATCAGCATCAGAAAGAACGTGAAATCGACAAGAACCAATTGAATCAGGATCTTATGCAGTCAAACACATGCCAGCACCGAGCGCGATCTTCAACAGTGTCCATCGAATCGCTGCAGTCGAAGACTTACAACAGCACCACTGAGCGTATTTTAGAAAACACACCCGCAACGGTCAGTGTTGTCGCTCGAGAAAAGGCACGTGGTACCACAGAAGCTTTGAAGGAGGCCAAACGATCACGGCGGGTGCTGCTCTTAAACGGAAAATGATTGAAATTAATTTTGCGAGGTCACCGCCATATCTATCATGACGAATGCAAGGCATATCATCATATGCTTGACAATGCCAAGGCTGCATACGAGAAAAGGTGCCTAGAATAACGCTAGGTACTTCGCGCTGACCAGAACCGTGCCAGATGATAGAGAATCATCGTTCTATGTTCGTAACTTCTCGAAATTTGAAATGGTCAGAAATACCAAGTCAAGTCATATATCCAGGGAAGGTCCTCGAATCCATGCACTACGATCCCCTCCCTACCGGCTGTCAAATCTTGTATGGAGGAACTTCTTCCATCTATACACAAGCATCAACCTTTCACTATCTATGGCACCACAGGGTATGAAGAGGAGCACAAGTAGTCCCGGTGTTGAAGAAAGAAACCCAAATGGGATCCGCAATATTCTTCGCACTACAGGCCAATCGCAAACATTCGCGTTTCCTCGGGAGAAGTCATGTCATCTCAGCTGCGAACCCTGAGGGGAATGAGAGACCAGGACCATGCCTCGAACTCGGTATGGGAATAGACCTTCCTGTTTATTGCACCTACCCTTGGGAACAGTCTTCCCCGTCACATACGCGAGTCACCGTCACTGGAACGTTCTTCAAAAAGAGACGAAAAGTACTACTAAATTGTTCGACTCAATGTGATGCGATTGTCGTACTCTTTGCTTTATTTCCTTATTTTTCCTTCCGTTCTTTTCTGCAAGCCACTTATGAAAACGCTGTATTAGCGCTCTATAAATGCGTGATATATAAATGTATTATTATAAACGGAATGTTGCTATATCATAACGAATTCTGCTCTTATCAATATACTGAAAGAAGTGCGGACAAATCACATTGAGACACGTCGTGGTAGACTTGTATTACATCGTTGTGCGGAGGAAATTTCATGGATGATTAATTGATCACGTGATGATACTCAGGGGAACCACATATAGATTAAGTCCATATTTAATGATAACTAACTCGTCAGAATGGTGAGAACTTGCCAGCTGCAGTGGCCGGAACCGCCTTGAAGTGTGTTTCCATGCACGCGGGCGGGCGGACCGAGGGGCACTCGCGGGTAACTTTTCCATTCACGACGGGTCGCGGAGGCGGGCATGTGCCGCTTTTTAACCAATGCATGCACCTCTTATATTATTATTATTATTATTATTATTATTATATTATTATTATTATTATTATTATTATTATTCTTATTACTTTATTAAATCTAGTGAAGACAAGACGCATACTAGTGGTGCAAAACCCTAAACCAGTTGTTCATTTCTGAGAAACCATTGTTCTAAACATCACATAACAGTGTTCCCACCCCTGCACTATCGGGCTACCAGCCAGTAACGAGTATAGGGAAATCCCCGGAAAATTCGATGAGGCCGGCGGAACAATCGATTTTACCCGCCCGCCCGCCCGCCCGCATGCATTGAAACGCGGCTTAAGCCGCTCACTGTGATGCAAGTATGAGTAGTTTTACAGTTTCATTTATTTGTGCACCCGTGACTTCTCAGACGAGTGTATATCACGTGGTTAATTGATTATTCATGAATTTCCTCCGCACTACGTAATACACATCGCTCACCCTATGAGAATTGGAGTGTTTAATGGCCTGCTGGGTTGGGTGTTAGCTTCAAAACGGAGGGTGTAGTATATTGGTATAACGTGCTCTTGGGCCAGGAAGAAGTGTGAATTTGAGGTTACCGGGCCATTTTTGTCCAAGTATAGTATTGATTTTTGGCTAGGCCTAACAACGTAACAAGTAGGGATATAGCTATAACACTCAATGTTGAGTTTAACTGACTTTAAAATGCTAGGGCCTAGCCTATACTGTACTCGCTGAAGCCTGGGCCTAGGCTAGATGAACTGTTGCTTAAAAAAGGTAAATTCCCACTGCTAATTGTAAGTTTAAGGCCTAGGATAGTGCAAATTAGCATGGTGTATAATAATGTAATAGCATGTCTACCTGGTTGTATAGATTTAATGTTAGGAAATTAGTGGAGTGGGTTGTGTCGATTCCAATTCATGGATCGCCGTTACGTCAGTGCATGTACGCGCAGTGGCCTAATGTTTATTCGTTACATCCTAAGGGCTTATCATAGCCTTTCGCAGTTTAATTACTTCTGATTCTTAACGTGCGGTGGTGGCAAATGTTTTGAACAGGTCCAAAACATCGATGGAATTATTTCACCTCATGTGAACGACTGGAAGAAATAGTACATGAACCTATCGAAAAGGTTTCGTACGCGATGTCAAGAAACTGTCCATTGACTTTGTACAGAGTATAACTCTTGCTTACAACTAGTGATGTCAGTAGGTATATTTTCCTATTATGACGTAGCATTTTGCACGCACCTCGGATCCCTGTGAATTCCAGATGCGTTGTCCCAATCTTGATTCTTATCGCTACCAACACCTAAGCCTAACCACTGATCCTCCTACAACACCTTTCGAGTGCACCTCATTGATGACCCACCCAACCCCATGGGCACCCCACCACGGTGTAAATGGTAACTGACTAAATGTCTCATCCGGCCCTTCGGGCCGATGAGATGAAAATGTGGGCCATGCAAGCTGTATACCATATACCTGTATACTGTACAATGTACCGCTAAGTTCGCCATGGTCAGCCCAGAGCCGTAACCGTATGGCCAATGTTCACCAACCCGCCTGGAGTCTCGCAGCTCCAATGTTTGTTCTTGCTCCTGATTTGAATGATGTGATAACTAATTCACTGAATTCCACCTCTCCCCCCCCCCCCCCCCCCCTTCTAGTCATGCCTGGTCCATCCAGCGGGGGGGGGGGGGTCTTAAATAGCTTTTCTCTCTCAAGTTCGAACATTATAATAAGATTCAAATATGGAGTAAAGTTGGAACTGCTGTGTTTCGGGACGTTTTGGCTTTTCATATTTAATGAACCACAACTTATGACCATTCAGTCATTCCATTCGCCAGATATTTTCAAGAAAAACTTCACAATTTTGGGCCGCATATGTGGTGTTTCCTTTCTCATTTCCAAATTTTTGGCAATTTTTGACTGAATTGCGTGGGAAATCCTATTTTTTTAGTTCCTGGCCTTAGTCACGGAAGCTCAAATTATTTCGGGTATCGTTTTGTACTCACCAAACATCTTGAACACCAGTGAGAAATGGGGTAAAAATGACTTTTTGCTCCAAATGGGCCTTTCATTCCCTCATTCCACTATAGTTCATGATTCGAAGACATAACGGGTTCCAATTTGGAGAGTAAAACGTGTGTTTACTACTAATTCAGGAGGTGCAAATTTGAACCATGTCCCCGGCCACCTCGAGTGGATATATTTGCGTTAAAACCATTAAAAGAATTCTGACGGACAATAAATGCAACTCCCCCACACACACCACACACACACACAAGCAAGTCGGTGAAGCTGTCATAACCATGGTTGGGCTGGACTCTGTAACCTCTGGGAAGTGGATCCGCCAGTAAGGCGATTCTGTAAACTGAATATTTATGCCCCAGGTGATTTCGGGTTAGCTGACAGATTATGTTAGCTTCATTTATTAAGGTTGAACGACTGGTAAACAATCGCTTATCATTATACGAGGACTCCTATCGGAAGTAACCGGGTCGCGGTACTATTTTCGTTTATCGCAGGGTCTCCAACGGAAGTAAAGCTCCTCACGGCGTCACATTACAGTAGACTTTTCCATTAGAGAATGTCATCTATACAATGACATCGTTCAAGGAGGGCTTCCTTCTGAAAGTCCTCCCCCGGGCTATACTGAACTTCTATCTAGATCGATCACATCGAGTGTTCCTCACATTTCGTCCACCGTATTCCCTCTGGAGCTATTTCATGAAGTAATTCCTTCAACTCTGACTTCCGCCCTCTCTCATGACCGGCCCCTAACTCTTTCAGGCTGAAGCAATATATGTAAATCATGACACATTCAGAAACAAAGGACCATCGGGGTTAACTCGGTTCACAGCGGGTCTTTTATTAGATAATTTACCATCAACAAATCAGCGTGTCCATTGCATATGTCGGTTAAGCGCCCGATATAAAGAACAAATCGGCAGATGCCGTGTTCAATGGCGCCGTCACGTAGCGGTAGAAAGGTGGGGGGGGGGGGGTCATTGACCCTATCATATTTTGACAGCGGAAAATATAATTAGCTTGAAATTGCATTCGAACAATCTTTATTCGTGAAGGGGGTGAAGCAATTGGAATTAATGGTGAAACAACTTGAAAATTAGCACCGGAATGCTTCTAAAGACGTTTCAACATCGAAAATCTCCCTCCCCTCAGTCCTCACCCCCTATATTCGTCTAAAATTCAAAATCAACCACTCTCGATATGCCCCCGCAACCTTCAACACGGCGCCGCCCCCTGTTTTGAGTTTGATTCAACCGGTAGCGCATCGCGAAATGACACACGTTTTCGCGGACTTGCTGCGTGATTCCCAAACATTGCGAAGTATGTGATTGCATAAAACTTAACACCCAAAAATCACACCACCGCGGATCCGTCGGTGTATGTTCCATCACTCTTGGGAGACCCTGAAGCACACAAACCTCGTCTAAAAATTTTTTTACGATGGGCCATCTCCTGAAAACGTTTAGAATCATGATCGGAATTAAGTGCGGCTATTCGGAAATAGGCACAATTTGCAGTATGGCTTCTTATTTCCCATAAAATACGTTTTGTTAGGCTAGCAACTGTGTACACACATTCAGGCTGTTTTGGCTTCGCACATTTTACGAGGGAGCCGATCGTGCATGGCGCTTCGTCGGAGTATTTCCAGTAGCGTAACTGGGGTGATAAAATGAAGGGTCAAAGAATGGAAAATAGGCTAAATGTACCAACACATATGTCCAATAAATCCAACCGACACTGTCAGGCCGGTTTTTGAAGCAATATGTTGGGGGCTACTCACTTTGTGAATATCAAAGCCAGCCATCGGTTGGTGCGTATCGTACAAGAAACTCCGACATTCAGATCACCAAGAAGCAGCTTCCCAGCTGCAAAAGGGCATTGAAGTAGTGTCCTGCTTGGCGCATTCCTTATGTTCAGACATAACATACCTGGCAATATTGGTGGGGGGTCAGAGAATTTGTGGGACTGGGGCCCATAGGCTCCCGTAAGCCGCACCTGGCACTTTCTACAGGGTCATGACTTACGAAGAAAGATCCCCACATATCCTGTGAATCAACTACCCTTCCCTCTCCACATTCGACCATATCTTGTATGTATTCCTCATACCGCCGTATTCATGCAACACACTAAAATGACTTATCCTAAAATAAAAGCAGTTTCATATTGGAAGCCCCCGCCCCCCCAACCTTTTCCACGCATTTACTGTCAACTGACTTCAGAATTCCACCGCCCGCGAACCCAAGTTCTCCAGGTCATTGCACGCACACAGAAATTCGCTAGACTCACAACTTGTAAACTGCATTATTTCTAATTCTCTCACTGGTATCATACCTTACCAAAATACATGAACTGAATGGGAAAATTCTGATATGGTCAATGGTTTTTTCTGGAAAATGGCAATTTTCTTTTCTTCTTGGTTCAAGGTGAGTCATATTAAGGACGGACAGTCTGAAACTTTGTTCTGAAGTGTTTAATTAAGTCTCTATACCTACCGTGTTGGCGCACCGTGTCGATCCATCTAGGAGGTCACTCAAGTAACTAATATACTTTTTTGCTCCAACGCTGAAATGACGGAGGTGAATCTGCGTACCTGGACGAGTTTTTACGGCATCAGAGCTGAAATGTTTATCTTTCACTGCGTGCGAACCTAAGAGATCGGATGAAGGGCTCTCGAGTTAGGAAGGAAGAATAGATAAAAACATGGCAATTCGTTGTTCGAATTCGATGTTCACATTAATTTAGCTCAAAATGCCTTTTTTAAGTTAAAAAATGACGGAGATCTTGAAAGTAAACAGAAATATTTATGTATAAAGAGGAAGAACACAACTTTAACTTTCCAATCGTGTGAACCTAGTTTGTAACGTTCTGTTATTATCCGAAACCATTTGAGTAAGGTGAAAAAGAGGGTTATTTTAGCCTCTTTTATGTGAATTTCAGGTCGGGGTGCACTTTCCGGAACGCGAGTTTCAAAAAGGTTTCAAATGCGGCGGCGGTGCGGAGTGACTCGTGTATTCCATTTAAAGCGTCCCATACCCTGTAATGAAATTGACACTGAATTGGTCGATAACTTAATCCTGATCATTCGCATGCCGACGGAAACGATGCTTATACCATACAACAATTACGTCATTCAGTGAAATAACAGTAACATATTGAGTGAATAGAGTGCAGACAGACCAAACCCTATATGCGTGCAGCACACTCATCACGAGCGCGTAGCACGAAGTCCCTCGGCATGGTCCAGTGCCCGCATAGGACACTGGAGAATGTAGGATTCCGTTCCAGATGCCTCTAGCTGCAATCTGCGGCTCATTTGGGGACATTCTATCGTGATTTTGGTTGACGAGATTGTAGAAAATGATCAAGATGACTCATATAGTTCTCTCTGCATCATGAAACGGACGTCTGCGAATATTATAGGATTAGGTCGAGTCATGTCGCCCTTTTCATGTAGCCGCGAAGTTACTTCTGTCTGTGCTTTGCCTTACCCCAAACAACAATCAATTGCGCGCAGCGCACATCATGAGCGAGCAGCGCGAAGTCCCTTCGGCGTGGGTTCGGGGCCCGCTTAAGGACCATGGAAGTTGCAGGGTTCTAAATGCTCTCTAGTGCAATTGTGAGGCTCATTTTGGGAACAATTTGTTTATCATAATTTTGGTTAACGAATTCTCTATTTCAGATCATCATAAACAGACTCTAGAAACATTTTGTGTAGGTATCCTAGGTTAAGTCCAAGTCGCCCTTATGTTGTAACGCGGGCAATTTCTGTGCTGCCATACTACAACAAAAACCTCGTAGCGCAGATTCCCTTCGGCGTGGGTCCAGGGCCGCCTCTGGGCCCTGGAAGCTGTAGATTCTAGTTGCTCTCTAGTGCAACACGAGGCTCACTTGGGAGCATTTCATGGTGATTCGGGCCGAAAGGATCCTAGAAAATTATAGAAACGATTCATATAATTCTGTGGCATCGTAGAACAGCCGTCTATGTAGTCGACATTAGCAAATGTCCATCCGGACGTCAGATTGCAAAGAACCTGAGGCTGATTGAATGAATAATTCAAACAGGTGAAAAGTAAACCCCGGGTGTGATCAAGTCGACCGAATCTTCGAACTAATTCACAAAAAAGGGGAGGAGATGAAACCATCCTGAAACATAAAAAAATCTGCTGAACTGAAAAAAGGGAGGCTGTGAAGCCCGAAATCCCCCCCGGTCTGGGATCCGCGCGTGGTGGATCCTGAATGTGAGATCAATGAAGGGAAATTGCCGGTATTATCGTGCTGTAGTGGCGCCAGGATTACCCCGAGGTGAGTCCAATTAGTTTACCGAAGTGGGGGTCCAGGATTTGAAAGATTTCCGAGCCTCAGCCATTCCCCCCTACCCCTTAACAAAACCTGAAAAAAAAAAAAAATTTTTTTTTTTGTTGTCATTCATCTTTTATGACTACTTTCTCAAGAGAAAAAAATGACATTTAGTGACGTACCACTCATTAGCAGAGAAAAGAATATGCTGCATGGAACGTTAACCCCCCCCCCCCCCCAACAGGAATTGAATTGTATGAAAATATCCATAATATTTGTACAGCCTACTCATAAATGCCACCATTGTTCAATTGTAAGGAAGATAGAGGATGAATACGGTGATACCAAATTCGAGCGATTGAACTCGGCAGATAAGAAAAAAGATGAAGGCGCGCGACGCGCGCCGAAAATTTTCAGCTTCAGTAGAGGAATTTTCATTAGAAAAAGGGTGAGAATAGTTATACTGTCGGGGGAAAACAGGCTCTCGTCGAGTGGGTGTAATTTCAGCGTACCGTACCCACTTGGGAAACAATCCCGACTGCGGACGGGGGGTAGGCTCCCCGACGGGGGAATGCCCCACGCCGCAGGATGTGTATCGACAAGATCGGCAAATGTACCGGACAGACGTCTCGTTTCGAAAAGTGGGGGGCGAACCCGCCCCCGCCCCATTCAGTTACGCTACGGGTAGTTCACTGACATCGGTTGTTACAGCACGTGGTTCATAGTAACACTATTTCATTTTGCTTTTTTTATGCGGAGCGAGCAAAGATCAATCAAACTCTTTTCCTCCAAATTGCAAATGCATTTATTCGATATAGGCGGATCGTGTTCAGGAATGTAGATAACACTATTATCAAGCTGGGAATGTTGCTTCAGAAAATATAATAGGTTTTTGACCAATTATTAAACCTCTGTCACGAAATGGAACGAAGCGCATCTCAAGCAATCTGCTGGTCACGACGATTTCGCGTAGTGATGTTGAAGGATTTAAAAAAAGTATTAACAGAATGAATCAAAGCTGTGTCGCACGTTTGATTTGTCATTAAACTTGAAAGAAAAATACTAAATAAATGGCTTCAAATACAGTATATATATTGATCTGGTATCAGATGACTTCATTGAACAAATAAACAAAACAGAGTTTCCAGGTTTCAAGGCAACCGGTGATTTTGTTGGCTATGCGATATTAATTAAAGCCCCCTCCAGATTTTTTTCCAAGCGCCCCGGGCGGGATTTAGAAGGAATACGATATGTGTTGTAGGTACTAAAGTGAGGCGTTAATCATCCACAAACTCCAATCTACTCACGGCCATACGCAATAATACTAAATAAGAATACTAATACTAATAATAATAATAATAATAATATAATAAAACAATCGGATCCTGGTCCGAAACCACGCGCAGATCCGTGATAGATAGTGACAAACAACTCCTTTTCCATTCAGGCAGACTCACGATTCACCGACTCTATTAACCACCAGCTACGCGAGGCGACCATGGATCACTCTGAAGCTTCACGCTTCAATAACACCGTGTCAAGGGATGGGAGGGACAGAGCTTGGTTTCTCACAGAACTTGGTTCGCCACACACTCACCCACCACAATAGAGATAAACAATCAACAAACCATAGGCCTACCGTAGCAGACGTCGCCCGGGTTACCAGGGTCTGACAACGCGTGACTCCACAATCCGAAGCCGGCTGAGATACGAATAAACAGAGTAATCATGCATCGCATGGAGACGAAACCTGGTAGTAGCAGCCACGAACCAACCCAATATAATCGGGCGTGGCTACAAAAAAACTGAAGGACACCCACTGTGGCCCAGGAAACAAAACAAGTGCAAGTCGGAACGTCTTGGTAGCTGCGGACAGCAAAACTCTCGTGGCAAATACACTGCATTTTTTCGCCATTTCCATTTATTGTCTGGTCACATCAACTGACCTCTTACCTGAAATCTGGTCATAACCCATGAAGGACTTGGAACATGTCTACCACATTAGCACAATATTTGCTATCAGTGTCCATTCCTAAGCCTGTGGCAGTGAACAGTGGAAACACACTTCCACAGAAATGAATATCTAACATTGTTGTTATAGTTGAACCATTCCACAAGTTACCATCAAACGCATTTAGGTGTGGGGGGGGGGGGGGGGGGAGGGCGCAAGCCCCAATTCTAGGTCACCACTGAGGAATTGGACCGAGATGTAATGTAAACAAATCCGGTGGAGGCAGGGTCTCATGTAAACTAGGACGAGTTGCGATGAAAGACAAATCAAACACACCCTGGACAATAGGGTTTATTGTAAACTAGTATGCAGAACTGAGACCTTCTTGATAATAAGGTAAACACTGCTCAGCAGAAAATGGAGTAATGTAAAACAAACTTGTCTGGCAGCAGAGAGCTCAAAATAAAGTTGGAAATTTGGGTAATTAATTGGATTTAAGTAAAATCTAATACACTACGCGAACATAAGTAGCTAAGGCTAGCCAGCAGCAAGGCTTCATCCACCCACCAAGTTTCAACCTGATCGCATGTATGGTTTAGATTTATGAATGAACGTGACGAACAGGACAAGAGGGACGAACGACCGAACGGACGAACGAAACGAACTAACGAACGGAGACGAACGAACGGAAGGTGAGACATGATGACTTGTAGAGTGCTCTCCCGAAGCTAAAAAAGTATAGGATCTGTGGCTGGAGATTCAGAAAATGCCAGAGTCGTACCAGAGGTGATTGGGGGGGATTGGGGCAGAGGAAACAACGTAGATGAAGAGATCCCGGGAAATACGGGATGACAGTGCCCATGTACGCAGACGGGTGCTCGCCTCCAGAGTCCGAGCAGGACTCAGAGGTGAAAGGGACAGACAATACAATACATTACTAACCGAGAAACATGGGAGAGCAACGATAATAATGATAACAATAATAACAATAATAATGATAATACGCTTTTTGCAAAACATGCAGCTGACAGATTTCTTCGTTGCTTTAATTCGGGGTGTTAGAATGCAGATGAAGAGCGATTTTCCACTTCTATCGTGTTCTAAATATTCTCGACTCAAATTCAGCTAAATAAAACGGATTTAGCTTGCAATGTCCGTTCTGTTAGACTAAATTGCTATTGGATACCGGGTGTCACAACTGACTGCGTTCCTATCCAGAGGAGGCTCGCCGCTAGGTGACTTTTGTCCTCAGAAATATGAAGGCAGATTCGGAGTCACCGGAGGTCGTTTAATATGATTATCGCTTTGAGTTACGATGAACTTATTTGATACCAAGCGAAGCCCCTTCTTCCCTCGGAGCAGGATGCTTGGAACAAACTAAATCTATTCACGAAATTACCACTGATGCTAAAACAGCCGTGACTACCAACCAACTACCGAACAACCAGCCAATCAACAAACAAACAACACCCACTACTACCCGGACCAGCCAACCAACCAACCACTCATTCAACCATCACTCCGCTAAACTTTCTAGCCGTTCAATCAGTAATCCAAACACCGCGATCTATCCACCCGATGATCCAGCCAGCCACCAAGCAACCAATCGATATTATGGGAGCAGAGGAAGGTTAAACTCATCCCACTCTAGCCAGACATCCACTCAACGACCCTGCATAACCGGTTACTTACCGGAAGATGTAGCATCCAGGCCACCAACACTACAATATGGGGGGGGGGGAGGGCGAAAAGTTGACGTCAATTTCGTGGCGCAACTGATTGAGCACGGGCAAAAATGGCTGACCTGGTATGCTGGGCAGAGGAAGGTTAAACTCATCCCACTCTAGCCAGACATCCACTCAACGACCCTGCATAACCGGTTACTTACCGGAAGATGTAGCATCCAGGCCACCAACACTACAATACGAAAATTGACGTCAATTTCGTGGCGCAACTGATTGAGCACGGGCAAAAATGGCTGACCTGGTATGCTGGGCAGAGGAAGGTTAAACTCATCCCACTCTAGCCAGACATCCACTCAACGACCCTGCATAACCGGTTACTTACCGGAAGATGTAGCATCCAGGCCACCAACACTACAATACGAAAATTTGACGTCAATTTCGTGGCGCAACTGATTGAGCAGGGCAAAAATGGCTGACCTGGTATGCACTCCCGCCCTACGCTATTTAACACGGATATGAACGAAGTGTCAATTGATGGCTCCAGTCAAACTTATCAAAGTTTGACAGGCCTAACGTACACACGGAAGACTTGGACATTGTGGAACCCAGGTTTCATTGCAGACTTGAGAAGAGCAATAAAATAACACACAAAGAAGGAAAGGAAGCCAATTCAAGGAGAAAATTAATGTACACCAAAATAATTCCGTCAGCTGGAATGTTAGCTCCAGCAGAAGCTACATTTTCACTCGATGGTTTTGCTAGGAGAACCCGGATGAAACACTAGATTTGTGGAGCGCACTAATGTCAATGTTCTCAAGGTTCAATCCCAAATTTAAACGCCTGATAACATTAATATATTAATACTAATAATCCATTTCACACAGATTCGACTGCTGTGTAGTTTCGTTTATCCTGTATACTTCAATTTCTGGAGAAGAAGAAGAAGTTTAGTGCAACCATTAAAGAACCAGAAAAGGGGGGTTCCACAGCAACTAGAGAACCATCTCGACATTTTAACATTGTGCGTAGCAAGGTCTGAAGTGTACTACAACTACTTTTTATAACTGCCTTATTTGTCCCTATAGGGATGATTAAATCTCGACTATTTCAGCTTCCTCCACTGGCTGTCATCGATTGTCTTGGAAAACGACGGTCAATTCGCTCCTTTGCTACCGATAAGGCGAAATGCCTTGTAGGCACGTGTTAGCACATATTAAAATCAATTTATTATCGATTCCTTCTCTTTTCGACCCGTTGCCCGGAGAATTCATCTAAAACCTTGAGAATTCAGTGCATGAAATTATATTCTCGGCAAGAACGAGATGGGTGACGCAACAGCCTCCCATCTCGCGATTTCATAGGAAATTTGGCAAGCAATAGCGCCATTTTACATTTTGATGTCTTATCTGAAGAAAAAAAAACACCGTCACAGCCACATACAGGAACTATTACCAAATTGTTGGTGACATTCGGGTGACTTGGGTGGTATGGCTTCTGAATGTCCTCCCACTGATCTGTATAATAAATTAATAAATAGTCAGCATATTTTTCGTGCATTCTGATATTCGAAACTGATCGAGACCAGTTTCGAGTCGACGTCGAACTTCCTTTCTTATTTGCATATTGAGGTCTCAAAGGACTGACACTTTCATCTTCGCCCGGTAAGTGGCGTAACTACACAAACACAACTTCATTATGAATGCATGTCGTACAGCATGCTCGTTAGAAACTCGGGTAAAATGACTTGTCCTTATTGTCACAAATGACTGTAATCTAACTATAACTGTGTAATTACGAATAACCTACGACTTGCGACTATAGAACGCTGTATGATGTTCGTCTCGTTGTATTAATATTGTATTAAGAAAAAACTTTAATAGTTAGCATGTTGCCTAAAGCATTCCTACTGATACCTCAACTGAATAGTCCGTAGCATGCCGTTTTTCGTTGTGACGTTATCAAGACAGTGGAAGAAGAGCATCTCTGTGAATTATTCAAATATTAAATATTTAGTCGTACTCATACTCTGAAGCCTCGCTAGTTGCCTTTTCTCAGAGGAGTCTGTACTGAGGTGTGATTTTTCAGTTCATACGTTCAGACCTCTGCTGACCTCGGGCTCGCAAGAAGCAGAGTCACTAATGACACTGCCGAGGTGAACGAATGACGTAGTGATTTCCACGTTCGCGCCCAACACCGGACAGGACTCAGCACAGTCCGCAGCACTGTCCAAAATACTGAATCTGAACAGTCGTGGTCCGTGGCACTGGAGGACCAACAGATTTGCCTCCCGACTAAATGTTCCAAGAGCATCAACCAGGGATTCCAAGAACTCGGCGAGTAATACAGCAAGAAGCGCAAAGTACAGGTAAGGAAGCCCAGCCATTGTTGGACCTCGCTGGTTCTGACTCCTATACTCCCCCCAGTAAGGTCCACAGCCCTCTCCATAACCCGTCCGTACACGTGTGGAAAAGTGTTGGAGCCAGTGTTCACCCCTGTCTCACACACGTGACAACGCACCGCACCACAGACGCCGAGTTGCGGAGTCTCCGAATCGCTCTGTAGGCCGGCTGCAAGGCATCTGTTGCCAGGTGTCTCACAGTCGCGTCTTTGTGCCCTCAGTGTCATGCCCCGGAGCGCCCAGCAAACCGAGTCTTACCATTGAGCTGCCTCGGAGTCTCCCCCCGATGGCTATGACTGTTCCCTAGTGCTCCGATGGTCCTCCTAGAACGCTCCAGGATGCACTCACCTGTTGTCTTGAGACTGCAAGCTTTGGAGTCTGTCCATCCCTGCTCGGGGTCCACATTCCCCTTCTGGCCCTCAAACGACTGTCCCAGCTTGTCATCATGCACTCTGGCTACTTTTCGACCCATTTGAAAGCAAGCATGAGAGTAATGACTCTCAACCTGTGAACAGTTATGAGAAACTGGGTACTTCTGAAGACCCTTCAGGCCTATGGGTCCTCCATCTCCGTCTATGAGTTCCTGGCGATCTGCGATGGGACAGTAACACATATTTGGAGTACGTGCCCAGCGCCTAGCATAATCTTTGAAAACCAAAAACTAGCAATTTTAGTTCCACGACATCTGCTAAAGTCGAGAAGCCTGAGACTGCTATTGCCACGGCTGCCAAATCCATACGGGCCAAGACATGACTCATCGCCATCCCTACTAACACCAGGGGATGCATTGAAATCACCCTGAATGACCTCTGAGTCAGAAGTGGGAACCGCATCACACACTAAACTTGTTGAGTTGAGCGAAGAACGTTTCTTTCACCAAGTCATCGCTTATTCCAGTCGGAGCGTACACTATGACGATGTATGAAACACTCGCAGTAGGTGTGTGTATGTGTGTGCGTGTAGTGTGTATGGTGCGTGTGTGTGTGTGTGTGTGTGTGATCGGCAGTCGCATTATATGTTCGTCGATCAGCGTTATACATTTTAACATGGGAACAAGGTGGTTGGCCACAGTAACAGCTACCCTCTGCAAACGCCGACCATCGTCGCGACCAGAACAGTACTAGGTGTAGGAACCTACACTGATCTCGCCTCAACCCGGCCGACGCACTTCAGAGAGAGCTGCAACACCAATTCCCAGCTCACTGAATTCCCTCGACAAGATAGGCAAACGGACATCCTCATGATGGGAGGGGGGGGGGGGGGAAGAAGGATGTTCCAGAAATTAAACCGGACAGCCCGCCGTCGGGGCCTTCTCATTCTCAGGACTCGGCGTCCCCGAGGGCTTTGCCCCGGACACCTATTCCGGCGTGCTGCCCTGCGGTGGGCAGCAGCGTCAGTGAGATTCTGAAATTATGCAATTATGCTGATCTCGATATGAACTCTGGCGATGAAATGAAAAGAGAAGGGGTGCCAACCCCACCTCTCCCGGCTTTATATTCGGGAAGGGATTGCAAACCCCTCAGACGGAGAGACTCGACGAGAACCGACCTTGCTGACTCCAAAAACGATTGATATCATCCACTCTAAATGACAAATTTCCGAGCGAGTATCAGTTCCCTACTTCTTTCCGTTGTTCAGTGTCATGCTCGTAAACTTTCCAGAATTGGACCTCTGTCGACCTTTGGGGTCTTTGGAACTGACCCAAAACAACAGAGATAATCTAATTCACATAGTATGGCCCTTCTGAATTGAGGAAATTATGATCCTGAATGGACAATTTTCTTGTATTTCATTCTCCAACTCTTATCTGGATCCTAATGTTTGTGTATTCCTTCATTTCTTGACCAAATTCAAGGAATATGCACTCATTTCGTGTACGTGTGTCTGTGATGCTCTGCCTGTAAGTCCCCCCTCTGTATATTCGACCACTTCCGGCGCAAGTAAGTGTCGTTCGCATTTTTTCAGTCTAGATTGCACAGCATCATCGGAAGCATTGATATATATCAGAAAATATAAGAGCCCTAGAACTGATCCCTGAGGAGCACTACTAGTGTCTTTCCACCAAACAAGAATGTACATTCATTAAGACCTGTTTTTTCCTTCTTCTTACAACCACCCGTTTTAGTATTATTGCCTATACCAAAATCTTCTACTTGAGCTGGGCACGTTTGTGAGGCACCTTATCGAATGATTTCTGAAAACTCAGGGAAATATTATTAATTGCATATACCATTGTCAATATCAAACTGTAACATTTTCTAATAATTGTAACAGATTAGTCAAGCTTGAACGAATTTTCTTAGAACTGCTGTGAGAATTCCGAATTACGTAGTGATCGTTGAAATAATTTATTCCATTATTCGCGTTCTTCCATTGTAAAGGAATACAACACTTTTTTGACAGTTAATAGAACAGACAAATAGCCCCAAGAACCCAAGAACCAAAGGGTGAACGCCGTCTGGACCTAGAGCTTTCACTAGATCCTCCCCAACATTATCAGACTATAACGAGATATACAAACATCAAGATTGCCAAAATGTTTTCCTCAACTATCCTCAGAGAAGACTGAAGAAAAGCAGAACTTCCGACATTTCCCGACTATCACTATCTTCTGGTATCACAATTAGGTAATAGCCCAAAACTGTCTTATACTTTCGTTTTCACTTATACACAAGAGAATAACGTTCGGGAATCATCCCTGATCTTAGAACCATTCCTCTTTTTCAAATCAAATTTAACAGTAAAAACTGGACGCTGTGCCAACCTGTGCTAATCATTCAACTGACCCAGATATGACATGGAACCAGAAGAACGATAAATGGCCCCTCGTCCTCCCGACATAGCTATTTTCACAATTACAAGTTACTGAAAAAACAACAATGCTTCTCACGCGAAATGTAAATTTTATTGCCTTATCAACCTTTTCAGCATTTCATGGGTCTGACAAGCAAAACTTTAAATACGCCATACATCTCAAGGCAGTATACAATCCTTGGCAAATCCGCATCCAGAAAACCAGCTACGCAGGATAATGACGGAACGGGTTATATTGAAAGCCTCATAATTTGTTCAACTACACCGAGCTTGACAATGCTTCCTACGTCGTCTACTGACTCCATCCAAAACCACCAAGTTCGATATCAGTCCAAGATCGTTTATTTTCTGGAAGGAAAATGTACATATTAGGACAGCAATACGTTCCTGGTCCGAACTATGACGACGCTCTGAGAACCTATTCTCATCACCTTTCATTAGCAACATAGCAAGAAAAACCCAATTTAGTTCGCGTAACTTGGCTATTGTCCACACTGCCCTCAATGGACCCACCGTTACACTAACTACTAGTAGAAATCCGGTCATTTGGCGACATCAGGGAACCCCCATCATCCCTCCCCCCTCTTCAATTTACTAACCCTCCACCACATGAAGTAACCATCTTCACTGCACTGTAGGATCAGCATCCATAGGCGTAGATCGCGGGGGGAATGGGGGATATGTCCCCCCCCCCAATATTTGATGTTGGCGGATGGCCTATGTGATCAGCCCCCCCCCCCCACCCCACCCAATGACCCAGGTATACATCTCCCAGAATAATTGAAGAAAGGAGGGTGAGCAACAAAGGTAAGGTACAGCCATAACACAAATGCCATAACACTGATTTCTATATCAAATTGCTCAAATGTTATGTTGAGGAGGCCAAATTGCTAAGAATTCTCGCTGCGTGCGCTGTTTTTCTATATTTCCCGCTACACGGAGATATAGTAGGCCCAGCATGCACAATCACTTCCTCATCAAATATATCTTTTCCTTAAGAGCCATCTACAAGTGCTGTGAACATATGGAGAGGCAACGGGAGCAATTTGGTTCGGGACCACAATTAATGGCTGCCACCCCCATCCACCTCCCTAATGCTGGAATCCAACTAGCATTTTCCTAACACTGCACATAGCCATTGGCTAGAGTTTAGTCTATTTCTAATCCTTTTCGTTTTTAACAGACTTTGCCAGCCTGACGTGCCGCTTCTTAGTTATATCCCCGCAACGCTGGAAGTGTCTGGGGAGAGTATGCTTTTGGGGGTGTGCGGGCGCCGCCGGCCCCGCCGCCTCCGTCGGCCAAGTCTAGCCGTTTGCGCAATAACTAACTCCCCAACACGGGTATCGTGCACATCAGTATGAAGATTTACGTGATTGACGTTTGACACAACATAGGCTCGGGGACGGGGCAGAACAATTCTGAGACATGTAAAATTGGACAAAAATTTGAACGGAAACAAATCTGAAAATGACCAAACTTCCTGCTGACTGGCTCGATCTCTTTCAATCACAGCCCGAAAAATGCACACATTTTTCACGACAGTGATGTTCGAGCAATCTTCCGAGATGCGGGCAACCTCTAACCCAACTGTAGGGGTCCTCTATGGCAGCGGAAAACCTTTGAAGGTATGGTAGAATCGAAGGCGACGATGGAGAATTGTAAGGAATAGACATCGATCGTTTTGGAAATCATTGTCCATTTGTAGTGCTGTTTGCTCACTGCCATAAAGCCCGTTGTAGAAGTACCGTTTCCTGCTATCTGGGGGGTCTGCAACGAATCTTTTTTCTTCAATGGACGCGCCAACCGATGGTGGCGCTCGGCTTAGATGATCTAACACACATCTGCCCACAATATTTAACACAAATAGCCGTCACAAATATTGACGACGATGTCAAATATAGCAAATTAGCAAAATGTTATCGTAGATGGACAAGGCGCATTCGCCGATTATTGAAATCACCGGCTGGAAGTTCAATAACAAAGTAACGTGTTGTGGTGCCTGCAATAGTGAAACAGTGCAAAATCAAATTGCGCTCGAAGTAAGGCATAACACGATATGTATGCTTTCGACCATCCGTGTGTTCTGCATAAGCAGTACTTAAAACGATATCTGAAATACATCGGCATGTAATAAATATTACAGTCACATTAACATCAACATTCATCGTCCTGCAACGAACAAATTATATGTGATGGAATTAATTGTTTTTTATACGGTGTAAGTTCTAAACTGAATGTCTCGAACGTATATTTCTCGGAATTAATTAGATGAACCATCATATTCTTTAATGAAATTATTCAAAATTTTCATATTGACGATAAGTTTCAGAAAATTCTTTCCACGCTGTCTGTCACATAGGTTAATTTCAAGTCGACCCACTTACCATATACACCCAACGCAAAGCAATCGTGCAAGACAACAACAGGAACGGGACATAAATTGTACGTGATGTTCCGCATAAACAAAGAGTAGTGAAAGCAATGCCATGGAAGAACTGGGAAATCGTGGTCCCAGCAAGTTAACACCCAACAATTGAAGGCCTGAATCGTATGTGAATGCTATAAATTGTTCCACCACGAGGCAAAAAATCCTTTCGAAGAAAATTTATGCCTGTTGATTACCTCCACCACCTCCGAGTGACAGTCAATGATTGAAGATTGCAGTAGTAGAACGAAAAAGGGAAACAGAGGTGAAGAAGAAGGGAGTGGAGGGGGTGGAGGGTGGGGGGAGGAGGGGAGGAGGAGGAGGGAAACCACATTACACTAAAAATCTTAGCACTGTGTTGTGGTAACCAGACAGTGAATATCTATGTGTGTCTAGCCGCGAAACCGCTACGAGGCCAATGCGATGCTGCCACGAATTTGAGAAACCCCACAACGCCAGTACGAACTTTTCTAGCATTAAAAAAATCTTAACCCTTCGTGATAGCGTTACAAATCACTGCGACCACCAAGAGGCCGCAACGACGCCACTACGAATGAACACGAATCACGACGAATGTGATCACGATGTCAACAAGAATTGGGAGAATTGCTAACTAGTGTTCATTCGTAGCGCCGTCGTGGTCAAGTTTCGTGAATATGTGAGAGGGGCTCAACACGACCCAGATCGCGATCTCCGGCCTATCAGACCTCAACCATCTGATGCCCTATTTAAAACAAGTTCTTAAGACGCTCTGGCTATCACCCAGTATGTTATTCGCCTCCACCTCAGAAACCACTACAAGAAAGTCAACACGGAAATTAGGAGAGAATCGTATAATACTCACTACAGCATGCCTATGTCCAGTTATTTCTATGGAGGCTATGAGAGTAGCTAGAACCGTATGTGAATGCTATAACATGTTCCACCACGAAGCAAATAATCCTTCCGAAGTAAATTTATGCCTGTTAATTTACCTCCACCTTCTCTGAGTGACAGTCAGTGATGAATAGATCCCAATCGTAAGATAAGAAAACAGAGGAGAATGAGGACAAGGAGGAGGGCAGCCACGTCAACCTAAAATATCTGTAGACTGTTGCGGTAATAGCCGGTGACTAGCCTAAACAACAGCCAGGAAGATTCGTCGGAGGGTCTTCTTTCGGCGACTGCACCATCGTTGCACAGGTCCAACAGTTTTGAACGCCCAGTTGCTCTAGCCTAATCAATGTGCCCACAAGCCAAGGTGTTGCAACATTCAGAATGGGTAGGTGACAAATGCGGCAAAACACAGGGACGCGCGACAGAAAACCGAAACACATAAATTTGAAAATCAACTTAGTGTTATTTGATATGTCAATAATCTATTACACAAATGGACGAAACGCATTCGCCGATTACTGGAATCACCGGCTAGAAGCTCAATAACAAAGGAATGTTGTGTAGTGTCCGCTATGGTGAAGCAGTGCAAAATCAAATTGCGCTCGAAGAAAGGGCTAATAAGATATGTGTGCTTTCGACCATCTGTGAGTTCTGCATAAGAAGTATCATATTGTAGCTTTATTAATATCAACAAAAACAGAACCGTGGAATGATACAACCCATTGAACTTTTTTGCCAAATCCGAGAATAAAATGAATACCAGTCTTCCCGACTTCATCCGACTAAAAATATCATGGAACGTCAGTTATGTTTATTCAACTCAACACTGTTTATTAACACATGAATTATTCGATGAGACGAAATCTGAGACACAGAGCATGTAATAAATATTACAGTCACATTAACATCAACATTCATTGTCATGCATCGTAACAATTATGATATGAAGGGAATAATAGTTTTTTCATATGGTTCTAGTGAGCTCTTAACGGAATGAATCGAACGTATATTCTCGGAATTAGATGAGCCATCATTTTTAATCATCGAATGGTTCGTTTCCTTAGTAATCATATTGACGATATCACGCCGTCTGTCACATTCTAATCATTATTCAAACTTTGAGATTTTTTTCTTTTTTGGCGATGACGTGGGATTTTGACATCTACAAACCTGTATAGCATGCTTAGTAGAGATTTTCTCAAAGGAGATGTTGAAAATCGTAGATAGGATCTAGAGGCATATAACGACGACTTAGTATGCACTATGCCGAATTGTATCTAAATATCAGCAATATTTTAGAATCTGAAATAAATGCGTTATTGAAAAACACGTTGAGGAGACATTTCCCCTGGATGTCTCGGTCAGCTAATAAAATACTCAGGTGGTATGCCTTCATCCTAGTAAGTGTGTCTACCGTGATGTCCATTTTGGGCTTTGATCACCTCACCGGATACCGTCATAGGATGGGACGATTTCGCTGCCCTATCACCTTGGGTCTGTCGAGACTGGATGGGCATTGTCGAATACTTATCATCGCTCCCGGAAAAAAAAAAAAAAAAAACTCTCAGTGCGATACTTGATACCGCGGCATCTATGGCAGCACAGTAGTCCCCGGAAAGCGTTCCTGAACGAAGAGTTCTGAGCGTATATCAGTGGGTTAGCACAACTGTTGAAATAGCCCAGCCACACAAATGTGTTGAACAACTGTCGGTGGGATACACCGCCCGCAGAACGGATCGATCACGTTTACGATAAAAAACGGCAGCCAGCATGCGATGAACACGCCCATTATAATCGCCAGTGTCTTGGCGGCCTTGCGCTCCCGGCGTGCCATCGATGGCTGTTTTCCGTTGGAGTTCTGTAGACGCATCGCGGCGTTATTGTGGGACGCAATTTGGCGCGCTTGACGCCTCGCCACTCTGAATATTCTGAAATAAACGAAGAAGATAACACCGGCCGGTATGTAAAAAAGAGATAGCCGAAGATACTACTGCGAAGACACCGTTCATCCCCAAGACACAGAAAGTTGGGTTATCATACCAGTGGTCCATGCGTAACTGTTCGTCTTCGTGAATGTTTAGTAGAACTGGCAACACGCTGACGAGAAACGAAATCACCCAAACACACCCTATTAGAATAAACGGCCGATGTCGCCGTCACTTTCTGGTAATACGTAAAAGGCGAAGTTATCGCCCAATATCGATCCAGCGCGATAACACACAGGTTCAAGATGGAGGCGGTACACGCTAGGATATCTATGGAAATATAGATATCACAGAAGGCTAGCCCAAATACCCAGACTCCAGTGACGGTGAAAAATGCATTGAAAGGCATGACGAGTATCGTCAGGAGGAGATCAGCCGTGGCCAGAGATATTAGAAGTAATTGGTAATCGTTCGTAGTTGTCGAAAAGTACACACTGCCATTATTACTAGCAAATTCCCGCAGAGAGCAAATGCACTCATGAGATACAGGACAATTCCGATGACACTTTGCACTCACTGGATGTGCCGACGCTCCGTATCGGCAGCAACTGAAGCGTTTTCCATTGTAATTTAATATTACAAATTGCGGTTTGAAAATTCTTAATTATTAAACCAGTTACCAAACATAATGCTATATAGTCTAGTATGAGCACCATCGATGTACTGCCGTATATTGTCACAGCTGTTTAGGTATTGTGTTTGCGCAGTTCTTCATAAACTGGTCACTTCCTTGTACATGATAGCTTTCATGAAAACATTGAACATCGCGTGGCTCCGTTCATAAAAAAACATTTATTAACAGTGTGTTGTTAAAGAAAGGTACATTGCGATATCTTCAATTTCGCAAGGATCCAATTCCATCACGTGGCCGATAAAATGAAATGAAGATCCAGTGACGGAGTACGACTGTAATATTAAGAGCAATCGAAGATCCCTCATCGAGTGATAACATCTCTAGCTAATTACGCTAACGGTACGGTACCGAAACGAATAGTCAATGTGGGAATCAACATGTAATTACCACATCGAGGAGAGAGTTCACGAATAACCTTATTTAGGGTGAGGTTGATCGATAAAATTCCTCACCGTGCGTTGTATTGCCTTCTACGGGAAGACAACTGATGCGCAGCGTGAATACCGAAGCAGATCGGCTCGAACCCCCAACTGAAAATCGATCCGATTGACTTCTGTGATATGCAAATTCATGCAAGCGTTCTGTTTAACGCATTACCGTTGAGTACAGTAGCATATTCCATCTTTAGTAGATCTTAACGGGATGGAATCAGTTGATAACCATCTTGTTTGTGGGTGTAGGCTACATAACTGGAATTGACCCACAGGGTGATTCACTTGAAGTATACTGTGTTTTGTTTCGCAATACATTGCATCCAGAGATTACGTGAATTCGGTGAAAAATGTTTGCTTCACATTTAGTGAAACCACTGAAATTCTACTCCCACGTAATTATCTATATAAACAGGATTCGTTAGTTGTCCTCGTTACCTCGCTTAACACGAAAGAATCGATGAAAGCGTAATTTCCGTACAACAATATGTGACATCCACTAAAGACAAGCGAGGAATTTAAAAAAAGGAAGAAAAATTAAACTTATTAAGGATTGCCGTTGAAAGCTGAAAAATATGGGATAGTAATCCCGATTTCCATAGACAATGCTCCAAGCGAAATTTTCCATAAAAACGCGTCACGTCAAGAACAGGCATGTCTTCTAAGAACTTAGTGGAGCTGTTTTTGTATCTACTCACAAAACAGTGAATATATTCTGCTGTACAAACAAAAAAGAGATAGACCGATGATATCTCCAAACCACCGAAGCAATTGAAGATGATACGACCTCTCAAAATTCCGATGTTCTCCAACTGAAGTGACGGTCGATAAACAACAACGAAACAGTTACTCAAATTTTGTCCTTGCGAGGCATTCTCATTGACAGTTTTACTTCTTCTTCTTCTCACTCCCATCCTCTCGTCGGAGCGCCCTATCGTGTAATGATTGAGCTGCCTTCAGGGCTACAAAACAAAATCACTCTGCCGCCGCGCAATGCTTCCTCCCAGAACGACGTCAAAGCCATCTACGACGCGAGAATGTCGACCTGATACCTATCATCCTTGTCGAAATGAACAAACGGGTAAAATAGAATTCTCGCTCCTCTAGAACTCCTGTCGCGCAAGAAGACTCCGGGAGTCGATTGGAGAGGGTCCGTGATATTATTCTGAGACTATAATCCTCGTAACAAGATTTAGTACTCCAAGCCAATATCAATACCTCGGAAATTGCACTGAGGGAATTGGGCTCTGTTGAAGAGAGGATGGAACAAGGGGGGAATTAGAGACCGATGATTGAGCTATATCTTCAAATAATTCCTCATCTTTCGCGTGATTGAATGAAGGGTAAGTGTCTGCCAATAACCTGCGTATAAGTCATCCCGCCACGCATACGTAACACGGATCACCTGTAAGCGAAACGATGAGAATATTTGATCTAAGATACTCTTTTTTCTGCAAATAGCTAGGGGGTCATCTGAAGAACGGTGGTCAGGATTTGATACCCCTTTCGGAGCTCGGTTTAGCAAAAAAGAAAACATGCTCTTATTATTTTGTACAAGTGACCACTGAAGTGCGAAACGTTGCTCACAATTATAGCTTCCAGCAGTTTCGTCTTATTTGATCCCTTAATAAAGGTAGCCTAGATGGAGAATCAACTTATGCAGAAATTGGAATATTTTTTCATTACCAGTGGCATGTTTCAACAGCTAACGCCATTGTTGTTTCCTATCTATTCCCTGGGATATTACACAAAAAATATATAATGCTTTCCCGATCCCTGATTCTTCATCCAAATTTGGTGCATTGCTGACATGCTTAGCATGATATAAAATTATGAGACAGGTGGTGAATGGCAGGTGATCGTCAATGGACACTCTATGTGTCATCTCACCATATTGATGCTCTGATACTGCTATATTTAAGAAACAGTTTCAAATTGTAATCGAATTTGTACGACGGGATTCTTCAACGACCACACAGCCGAATACCGTGAATGAGCGGGGTAGATAGTTAGTATGCTGCCGTTCGCGTGTAATCACCCTCCCCTTACATGCTACTGACGTATAGCAGCGTTTCCATTCTATGTCAGTTGGAGGCCGCCGCAAACAATTGATTAGTGCGGATCAGGTAACGCCGACACCGGGTATAGGTGACTAAGGGGCAATCCGTGGTTTCAAGATTATAACATGATTAAAACGTGACATAAAAATGTTGTTTTTCTTTTTCCTTTCTAATTTTGGACTGTGGGAGAATCATCCGACGAGTGAGGTACCCCTAACAGCTAACGCGAGCCTCGCAATCCGATTCCGGCTATTAATCAGATTTCCTGCTTTAACAGAAAACTAAACATCGTTCTCCATTCAGAAAATCCCATGTTAATGTTTATTACCAATGATGGATATCTCAACATGAGTATAACCTATCTAGCAACTCGTCAACTGACCAGCCGGTGTTGTTACAGTATCAGTGGTTCTGGTCAAACGTTATTAATTGTATGTTAAATATGTTTCGGCTTGAATACATGTGGCGAGAATGGCGTGAAGTAACCGGTATTTATTCTATTATCATTCTGTATAACCTTAAATTTCTATATTCGGAGATTCTCATTGATACAAAATGCAACGTTTTGACTGCCTCTTCTATGATACTCTCGATATATGAAAAATTCGCATGGAGAACGCACAATACTTGTCATGTGCAAATGAGTTGACTATAAAAATTGCGAATAATAGATAAACGGGACATGTTTGCATTTACTGAGGATAATATATAGATTTTTTGTCATTGAATAAGAAACCAGACGGAAGCTCAGTTTTATTTCAAAGAATTTGTTTGCCTTGTGTGGTCAGTCAATGTTGGAAATGGCCGCGTATAGAATTGGATCGTGTGCTGTTGAATGAGTGGTTCCATGTTGCCACTCCAGGCCTATGGCAGCAATTCGACCCATTGCACATTCTCTGTTAAAGGGTAAATACATTGCATTCTCTGACCATACGAAAAAGGGTGTGATGTGATGAATATAACAAACAATGGGTTAAGATTGTTTGTATTGTTCCCTTCTCAATGAATCAGGTAGCAGCTTTACTTACCAGCTGATGCGCATCTGCACTGGTTCAGTATGCGATTTATGATTGGCTCGTGGTATTGTAGTGACAGTGGCTATCATACACTTCGTTAGGATCAGGGATTAGGGTAGTGTTGCCAACCACGGGGACAATTTTCCGGGACACTGCGCATCGAAGCATGCTTGGACCACATATGCCCAGACAAGACAGTGCTGGACCACGTGGCGTTTTCAATAACATGGTTAGGTTTTGTTCCATGGCCATGGCCACAAAGACCAACTTTGACCAGGGGTGTGAGTACTGGTCGAATTCAGCCAGGATTTTGCGTGGAAAACTATGGAATGCAAAACATTCCAGTTGCTCTCTGAGACTCATGTATTCCCGTTCCGTGTGATGGGAAAATCAATACTATGATATACAAATGTGTTAATATGTCGTTAAAATATATTGTATGTGCCTACATAGTTAACTTCGTTCATATAGGCCTATTTTTCAAAAACATTTACTAGACAGTCCCCTCGAATCTCCCATCAACCATACGAGTGAGCAGTGCCTACAGGTTACCGATAATAACATTCGCTTTCGATTAAAGTTCTGATAATGATTGTAAGCCCTGTATAGAGACCGTCTCCAGTTTTATCACATCTTCCAATTGCGGGAGAAACCAAGACCAGACCGTAATCAGACGGGACAGAGTATTCCCCCGATTAGGCTGTGCTTTATTATTCAGTCCACAGTCGAATATTAAAACATACGCATCGTTTGTGAAATGTAGGCAGGGTTAATCACGGTTGTTTTCTTTGGTGGTGTTGAACTCTTACCCGGAAATATTCTAGATATATTAATGACTGTTACATCGGTTTCTACCTCTTGAACGCACGTAGTCCACGGTCGCTTCCTGCCACACGAAGCCACACATTCAAACCGTATTTCTGAGATAAGAAAAAAAAAACTAGTTAGCACACTAGCTCTTAGGCATTTCTTATACTGTACGGATAGAATCGTTGTGTGCCTTAGTTACCCATAACATGGAACCCGTGCTGTATTTCACCACCACCGATGTGGCTGTAGCTGCTTCGTCCACGAAGCAACACGAGCACTCACCCCTAGAAACAAAACACACGACACGTGGATTGTGCAACATCGTTATCATCGTACGAACATTAACTTACTTTTCATTTACCAAGAATATCAACAAATAGGAAAACTAACCCCGAATTAATTTACGCTCATGCAACGACAGCACAAAAACACTGACCATCGACCAACGTTGCTATTTATTGACGTTTTCCCGAGTAGTTTCAGTCGATGAACGGTAGGCTATATTTTCTCTGTAGCACTAACATTTGAAATATTGTCCGAGCTTTAGACAAATTTTGCCCTTCTGATTTAGCTAGCGGTAGCCACATTTTTTTTTTTTTTCAGTCATGGGTCGATGGCCTAGTTTAATTTTGGTATGAACCGATTGGGAGGGGGAGGGGTAACCAGGTCGTCCGGTTGAATGCTCTGTCACTGGACCATACCAAAGTAGTATTTTCGACTAGCTGCTTCATATAGACTGATATGTTTTAGCTGAAAGCTCAAGACTAGAAGATAAACGACAAAGGCTGAAAACCATTATTGTCTGAAAGGAGTTTACACTTCCATTGCAACGTCTCTTGCTGACCGATCGTCTGTTCCAATTCCTCTTATCTTTATTGGGACTGGGGAAGAAGGTGCAGGGACGTACCCACAGGGGGGGGGGGGGGTCAGAACCCCACATGAACCGAGTGATCAATAATTTGTTAACACAACCTTTTTTTTGGCAGTTCAGTAAAGGTTTTACAGCTGTCATTTAGCAAATATTGCAGCAGCATGTGTCTAGGGGCCTATAAATTATACTTATGTGCCAATAGGAGGGTGAGGCTATTTAAGAGGGCGCACTTCCCTCGGTTTCCGACCTCAACCCCCCCCCCCCCCCACCAAGACAATCTCTCGGTACGCGCCTGAGAAGGAGTGGTTCCTGAGGTTTGCAGTAGGGCAAATGTCAATTAGTCAATTTCTCGTGATTACAGACCAGTGAGCCTTGCCTGTTTGCGAGTCAACAGTTCGGTATAATAAGTGAATTATCACGTAGTACAATATGATCCGGTTATCTCAGCATGGCTTAATGACTGATCTGTTAGAATTTTGGAATATACTACTTGTGCTTTTGACAATAGCAATGTTCTCCATCGAATATGTCCTGCTCGAATTGGAGAGTTGGCAATTTTCAAGAGTAGCTAGGCCTACGTTATAGTGCACAACGAACTGCTATTAGTAGGCGTTCCTCTACCGGGTACAAAGTCATTAGTGATGGCTCCTCTGAAGCGTCAGCGACATTGTAACAAGTTAGCTTATGAACATTCTTTTTTACGGGCTACCATACGTGATTGGATTTAAGTTTACCACCCCAAGTTGTTAACAGCATAACTCTAAGCGAGTTAAACGTGAACTGAGGAGCTTCTATCAGTCCAGACCCCAACAGTAACCCAGTATTCTGACTCTCGATGTTTGCGTGATGCGTCCAGTGGAGGTTTTGCCGACTAACCAGATCCAGATCCAGAATCCCGGTGTGTATTTCAGTTCTTCGTTACAACCTCGTGAGCAATGTGCAGCAGCTATTAGGAAAGGTAGTTGGATTATCGTCAAGTTTTTCAGATCACTGCAGGTGGAGATATTGTTGTCAAGCTGTGAAATTTGCCGCTAGTTGAAACTTGTAAGGGATACCATAGGTTAAAAAGCCGCATAACAGATTGTCGTGCGAGGAAACACCAAGGTGCCGTAGACTCATTTCGAGAGAGCCATGCAGAGTAGAAGGGATTTGATTCATGATTTCAAATTTGCTCATGGTTTCACTGGTCCGTCATTCGATTACTTCGTTGCATTTACTGATGTTGCTACCATAGTGGGGAACGTCGCTTCAAGATTCGTGGTAAACATTTCAGATTAGACATTCGGAAGTATTCTCTTTCGCCAAGAGTGATTTTATAGAGTAGATGCCTGCGCGCACAGTCTCGGCTTGTATTTCATGAAATGTGTACGAGGTTGCTGCGGCATCGGGGTCCTTCATGAGAATGCATCCTTTCCTGTTCCTTTCTATTTGAAGAAATGTAGGAATTTATTCATTTGGCTAAAGAAACAAAAAAACTTTTTTTTTATCAGATTTCTTAGACAGCAAGTTTTTCATGAAACATGGTTTGTATTCAAATAACAAGCCAATGGGTTGACTAATGTAACTGTTCCTGTTGTGGCTGTATTGTTTGCTGTTTTAGTGTGTTCCCGAAATATGTTAATACATAATAAGAAGCATAGTTTGTATTCAACTAACAAGCAAATGGGTTGACTAATGTAACTGTTCCTGTTGTGGCTGTATTGTTTGCTGTTTTAGTGTGTTCACAGAATGTATTAATACTGGCCCGTATATCTCAAGCTATAGCAGTTGATTTTTTGTAACACTCAAAGGACGTCGAAGTATTCCCGTAATGTTATCATTGATTACATTGGCTCCAGGCTATGTGTATAGAGAAGGTAGAAGAATGGGTAATATAATATTTCGTTATTTTATGTTAAGAATATTTGTTAAACTGCCTTGCAGGGCGTCTGGAAATTGCAACCAGATATGTTTGGGAAAGTAGTATGTTCTACAGACGCACAGGTAGTTATGTGCACCAAGAGTATCGCTCCACATCGGTTGTGCTCGGGGAAAGCACAACAATTGCACATTATTTGACGTTATCGCCATACGATACGAACATTTAATCGGATATATTCGTGATCAGCACACCTATACCAGTGAATGACTTGAGGAGGAGGGGGACGAAAATGCGAGGACTTCTGGTATACATATATGTATTCATCGGTGTTGTGTGAGGATGCCAGAGGAGCCAATAAGGGAGGATTGTTTAAATAACATCGCAAATTTGAAGTCTTTGCGTTATCGAAAACAGGGCGAGCTCTACACATTCGTCGCCAGACACGACAGGCGAGGCTTGCTTCCACATCTATCCAGTGGAAACACTTACGTTGGCGGAGTAAGATGATTGAGGGGAGGGAATCCGGACCACCGGTGAAAGGCGAGCGCACCAACTCGCCCTAATTAATATTTCTTACCTTTGCCTCGATCCCAACGTGAATATTCTACACATCGAATCGACAATGGGGAGGAGAATACGTTGTGCCGTGGACGATAGAACTTTTAAACCTTTGATTCCGACCAAGAAAATGTTCAAATTTCACTGTATCCGGTGATTTTGTTCCAAAGTTTTCGGGATACATTTGACTGATCATTCGCAGTCCTTATAGAATGCATAACATGTGACACTTTGTCTCCTAGGGAAACTATATTCCAGGATCTTGATCGTGAAATTTACAATGATAATCAGCTATAGACAAAAGCCATCGCTGCGAGCCTGAACTGGTTAGATTCAACGTCCAAATGTTCACCATCTTTCTCCGTGTTGACCTATTCCGTTGCGGTTGATTATCAGTCAAAATTTATTGCACTATATTATCGCACGACTAACGTGTGAAAAACTGACGGGGCACTAAAAGTAACTCTCCTCTCTGGCTATGAACGTGATCGTGTACTACCCTAGCGTATTACCACAGTATCAGCGATTGCATTGAACCTTGACTGTGATAATGTGTGCAGATGATTACACTCTGGGAAGTGCCAAGGCTACAAAACGATAACAGTGAAATAGGCCACTCATCGGAGAAGAATTAAACTGTGCTTACTGTGGTTTAGAACTAAGCATTTTCTGTTGAAAATGAACTAAATCTAGTAAAATATGTTTACTCTTCCAATTCAAGGAGCGGTAACCAGCGACCAATCGGTGGTATGTTATCATAATAATGAGAAATAGGGACGAAGTATGACGGACAGCCGGGTAATAAGGATAGTCATCCTTGAAATAACATCTTAGGAGCTGCCACTATGTTTTATTCTTCGTTGTCATAATAAAAAAAGAGAAATAACACGGTAATCGTTCTCTTTGCTAGTCGCTCAAACTTGCGACGATTTTTTTTTCTTTAGGTTGAGGTGGTAATAAGCCAGTCGGAGAAAGCTCTTGGCATTGCGTCATTGTCCCCCCGGTGATGGTTTGCTGGCATTTGTGACAAAATTCTGTACGTGCACTCGGACATTTCGCCACATATTGGCAATGGAGTAATGAGATCTTTGAGAAAACTTCACATTATTACTTCCTCGTGTTCAACAATATGATATCAAATCGGGATCTACAAAAGAAACCAAGTGTAATTGTTCTAGCCTTACGGTATGCTAATTAAATAAGAAAACAAGAGAAAATTCCACAAAATGTGATAACGATCACGTGTCATGTGTCAGACGCACACGTCGAGAATACGTATATTGGCGGGTAACCTGGCGTAGAATGAATAATCCTCTGTAAAACTGCGAAAGTGACGGGCGCAAGGCGGGGTTGATTGGCTGGCATCTCCGAAATTGGCAGTCTGTGGTGGTGATATATTCACCCAAGGCCGTAAAAGGGTGGGGACGGGGGGACATTTCATGTCCCCCCACTTTTCAAAAAGGGGGGGGGATATCATACGTTCCCCCCACCTCCACTTGTGTCGGGGCCCGTAATAAAAATCATAGGCAACATGCCAGATTTTGTATCACTCTAAACTGATTCACTTTTGTCTGCCAAAACAATAATCGAGTTTTGGAAATTGCAACTTAAGTCACTAAATTCCAGGTGCGACCCGAGGTTGAATATCTGGACCCGTTCTAGGCCGGAACGTGGAAAGGAGTACCCATGTTTCATACCAGTCCGAAGATTAAATCGAATAGCCAGAGGTGCCTAATTTTCAAGTGTTTCGCACACAATGGCGTTCTCTTCCAGGCGTTGTAAACTAAATATGCGATGTAATGCTTCGAATCATTTGGTTTCACTCGATTAATTGCAGAAGCCTTGTGGGCAGACCGCCCCCCCCCCCCCCATTTTTTATGAGATGAAAATTGAGGGAGGAAATTCGTGGTTTTGAAATTTGGGAAGAAAAGCAAAGGGAAAAAAGAAAATGCCTGAATTTTTTTGCAGACTTTTTCGATAAAATGAAGGAGAAAACATGCAATTGTTTTTCGAGCTGCTTCGCCCCGCGCGCCGGTAGTTTCCACTGAGTGACTTGTAACAAGCCGGATACAAATTTTCTGCTCCCAAATGGTGGTCCCGTACGCCGTGGCTTTTCCCTTCGATCCCCCACGAGCCGAGACCGCTCGGTAGACCGGATCCCACGCAGCAAAAGCAGAGTAGAAAAGGTAATAAAAAATACCATGTGCGACACTCGGTAAATCTTCTTATTATGCACAATGAAAACTTTTGTCTGTTCTTTACCAAAATCACCCCATGTAGATGGGCTGCTGTTGAAGGCATGGCAAGGCCCGTTTCCGTCGATCTGCGAGGGTTATGAAAATCTGAAATTTTCTATGGACGCTCCGCGCCAAACCGATGGTGGCGCTACTCTTAGATGGAATTTGCATTCGTTGGTCCCCCCCCCCACTTTTCAAAACAGTCCGACGCCCATGATATTCACTGTTTTTCTTAAGGTTCTAATAGTTGGTTAGGGCCTAATAGTTTCCTGGGAATAATTTGATAGATTCCCTGTATCATTGCTGAATCAGCTGGTTCTAACAAGTATTATCTCAACGGTCCCGAAGGGCCAGATGAGATTATTGTCACTGCCATTTCACCTATATTTACTGTACTGGTTGCCATAGAAACGGTGCTTATGGTACCATAGTGGGGTTAGATTGAAAACTCCCCACTGAGGGGTACCCATTGGTGGGGGTACCCATGGGTGCACGGGGATCCAGCAATGAAGGTGCACTTGCGGACTGTCCGTTTGTGTTGTGCGCTGTGTGTGTGTGTGGTGGGTGTGGATGTGTGTGTGCGTTTGCGTGTCCGTCAGATTTTTGAGGTTTTTCGCAAATATCTCCATTTTGGATGTGGCTGAACAAAAGTGAAAGTTAAGCACATGCTTCAATAGCTCACTAAACACATTAGTGCTCTCAAAATTAGGCAGAAAACTATCAAAATTGGGGAATTTTGGAGGCAAAAAGACAAATGTTGGGGGCAGAATTTCTCATTTTTACGGAGTTTTTCACTATTTGTAAGATATTCCCTTATTCCAATGACTGAATGATTGCAAATTGTAGCATTGTTGTAAAAAATCAGAAATACAACTTTCCCATGCAATTAAGACCAAAAATTACCAAAAAAGTCAATTTTAGAAGGAAAAAATTGATTTTTGGCCAAATTTGAGAATTTCGAAAATCGTTCAATTTTTCGCCCGTATACTTGGAGATTGGAGGACTGAATTATTCAAAATTTCAGGAGGAGGTACAAAGTATCAAGCAAAAGGTTCCAAGATTGATGCTGTATATTAACTGGAAATTTTCCGGATATGATATATGAATAATTTTCGGGGGAAATTGCTGTTTTCAGACATTAGTTTGTATTAAAATTTTGTCCATTTGCAAACTTCGAAAAGGTAGCAAAGAAGAAACAATGATAGTTCCACATGGATGCTGATGAGATCTGCAACTCCGGGGTTTGCCCTCTTGTGGATTTTTGTACTGAAGAATCGGCGAGCTCAGGAGCCACACAGTAAAACCTATGGATGGGGACGGCACGTTAGAAAGTTGTCTCAAATGGACAAATTGCGCCATGCCTGTGCTGTAAAATCCGAACTGGCTGATAGTATCAACTATCACTGTATTTCTCTAGGTGTGGTCTCATAAGATATAAATAAACCACTCAGTTATCAACGTTGACGGATTCACAAGATTACCCCAGTATGACAGTATATATATAGTTGCGAAGTGGCAAGTTTTTCAAAACGCATTCCAATAATTATTTGAGCCATGAAGTTAAATGATACAAACTGCTTAATAATTCGGTATTCGCGTGTATGATTTATTCAGAGGGAGGGTGGTACGAAGCCGAATCAACAGATTTGGAATGTGTTGACAAATATTGGAGTCGCTTCCTAGGCTATTTAATTTCAGGGTCTTGGGAATAACTTATTTGGAATAAGCCACGCAAAGTTTTCTAGGTCACTTCCTCTAACTTCTTGATTTTTTTGTATAGCAACTTATGTACACAATTATTAGTTGTTTATCTTATTTGCCATGGAATGAAAAAAAAAAAACCCAAGATGAATGGAAATACATGACGCCGTATTTGACTGCGAGAAGATGCTTGTTCCCAATTCCATCCAAACTATTCAGCTTCCTAAAATCGGATTTCAACCACAACGAAACGCGTGGAATTGATGATCAGCTGTTTATCTCATCATATTAATGTGGGACTTAAGACAATGGTATAATGTTTTGTGTGAAGGGAATTAGTATACTAGGTGATTTGTACATTCAGGCCTGGTCGCGTTAGTTTATTTCTACCAAGTCCCAAGTCAATAGAGTCAATCAGAAACAAAGTTCGTTATCTTCATCAACGAACTGAAATCTGAATTATGAAACAAGGGTTCCTATACTGATTGCACCAATTTTCGACCACTGGGGGAACATACATACCAAACACCATTCCTCAGGCTGAGGATTGAATATGAGTGAGTGGATTCAGTTCTGATGACGGGACAACCCCTTCTCGAAAAGACGGATGTATTACCAATTATTATTATAATCATTTCCAAATTATGTATATATGAAAATGACCAAAATCATAACGAACAACGTTAAAAAGAAAAAATGACGAATCAGGTGGTCCCTCACAACCCCAAAAATGAAATTTTGGCAGTTCTGATTCTACGTTACACTCTGAGTTTAAGAAGGTGTTGAAAATTGCTTCCTCAGAAGTAATTTCGTTGTTTTGACCCTCCCCGGGGAACAAGGCTTCAGCAGTCCGCGTGACGAATGTTAGATTAAAGTACTTCTGGTAAGAATATTCAGAAAGGGGACTGGAGGTCCCTGTGGAGAGAAGAAAAAATCAAGCTTTCCTTCAGGTATGTGCTCACACGAGTGAAATGAGTGAGTGAGTGAGTTAGTGGGTGGACGGGAGATGGAGGGAGGGATTGAGTCAAATAGTTTTTTTGATTCTAGGGGATAGGGTTGTTCCTGAAATGAGCAGAGGTTATATATCGTTGCAAATAGCAACAGGTCATCAACATGGCGCTCAACTGCTAACTTAGTCACGTCAGCAGCCTTCAGCCGTTGGAGTGGTGGGTGTGTCGAATTGTCCTGAATATTTCGAAAAAGAGGGCGACTAATATGTACAATTTATACCTGGCAGCAACTGTTGTCGGGATCGATCACTATAGTACAACTGATTGAATACTCAGTAGCTGGTTGACTGGACAACCCGTCAGTTTTGGGGTCTGACACCGGTACAATATTTAGTATCCCAGTATTCCCTAAAAATCAATCGATGATCGCTGCTACTATCTCTGGACTCTCTGCCAAACAATTTTTCTTAGAGCGTTTTCAGTGTTTTCCAACTGTGCCTGAATCTCATCCAAATAATCAGTTTTTTTTTTCTACGGATTTCAATTAATGAAGGCATCCCGGAATAATAACTCGTTATTAGTTTTGAAGAAGTTGATTTTTTCAAATAAATAAAGTCGGGGAAAACCACATGATACGTTACAGCCGAATTTCAGAATATTGAGTAAACAAATCGTGCTATTCCCAGTAGAAACGATAATCTATTTTGAAATCCTTCTGCTTATTTGCGAGTTTTTTTTTTTTTTTTTTGCAGAGGCACACTCGGGGAGTTCTGGCGTTAGTATTCAGAACAGTCGAATCGTCCATCTTGACGCCTCGCGCTTTAGAAATTAATGCCTTGGCAGAGGAGACCTTAGGCAATGATTCAATAGATTGACTTGCAGGGAATAGGAAATTATGTTATAAGTAAATTAATAACGGGCTAACGGTGTTAGTCAGCCAGTTGGACCAGTAATTAGTCTGTTTACTAGAGTTAGCCCCAAGCAGAAGACTACACGGGGATGGACGAGAACAAATTAGCTCGGTGTTCATCGACTGCTATTTATTTATAGGACCAATATGCCATTCTATATCTGAACCTCTATTTTCCCTTCAATTGGAGAGGGTCAGGCGGTAAAACCAGTTGCACGGGGACTCAGAATGTAGTCTCTCATCATTAAGAAGAAAGCATGTAGTTGCTTCACGTGATAATAATGTTAATATTAGATGAAATAAAATGAAACGAGGATAGGTGATATGGTGCCAGAGCGTATGTAAATGTCTACATCGAAATGCACAGGTAACTTGGCAACCCGTTAGGTTGAAATATTCAAGGTGAATGGAAATATAGGTCAGCTCCAGGAACTGTCGAATAATTACTTAGTTAAGGATCTGTTTACGAGCTTTAGGCGTGTAGCATGACCGAAACACCATATGCAACATCGAGAATGTGCCTTGGGGCGGGAACAATTGTTTTACGGTAATAAGAACACATAGATCGTTTTTGGATCAATTCACGATTTGCTGATTTCAAAATAAATCTAGCCTACTTTTGACAAAAAAAGAATTTTCTCACGAGGACGTTGATAACACAGAAATTCAAATGTGCCAAACATGAGCACATATGAAGGTATCGTATAAATGAGCCCGGAAGCGATGTAGGAATAATATGAGGAGAATTGGAATCTATGACACGATTCATGGTGACAGAAACACAAATTATAGGGAATTCGTGACTCGTACTGTGTGTATTTTGTGTAGGGCGGTGTGCCCTGACTGTAAGCTAGCAGATGTGGCGGCACGCCACGGGACCTACACATCTCGCAATATTACTCTATCGACAATGTATGTCAAACATAATGACGAGTGAGTCAGTCAGATCACGATCTGTCAGGTTCATAACTACTAATAGAACATGGAGAGCATCGAAACGATTTGGGACATAAATTACTGAACCAAATACACTTGGGGTCGAAATTGAACTCCCAATTGGGTTAGGGGAGGACCAACGTTTGACCCTGGTTGAGTCGTTCTGGCCTGATTCGAATCAAAATTTGGTTGGTTTTTTTAGCTTCGACCAAAAACATGGGTCAATAGGACCCTGATTTTTCTAGAGTGAAATTTGCAACTTAAATATCTTGGTGACGTCGGTAAATATATCTCTGCTGCGAAAGTAACCCAAGGGAGAGTGTCTGTGTGATAGTCTGTCCAGTCGCAAATCCAAAATCCCAGCAAGTGTCTATTGACTCATAATAAATGTTGCGCTTGCCAACTCTGGGCGACTGAAAGGATTGCGATAGTCGTTAGGAGTTCGACTAACTTAGAGTTGCATAGTAGAATTTGCTTTTTGTACCATTGTCGTATAATTTATTGGAGGTGAGTGGTTAACTGTTTTAGTATTCACGAGCGGACACTCAGTGCCTGCAAGCTCCCAATTAGAGACGGCGTCACGATGTGTGCAGGACAGCTCAGGAGCGTGACAAACATCCCGCGGGGGATAGGGAGGATAAACACTCCACCACTTTCGGCGACGGACTCCAACCTTTTCACACAGTAATTTCTGGTTCGAGAGGCCCCCACCATCCTTCCCCACACCCTTTCCATGCATGTGTTCCACTGCTAGGAAGGTGAATATATAATCATAGGTAACGTCGTCTGAGTCGGCCTATCTAGCAAGTCGTTTTCAATGTAAACTGTTTAACGCTAATATTGGACACTTTCAGCAATTATGCAACTATACTGAGGCATATTAACAGGAGGAAAAATGGGATTGTAGTACAATGTGCTATCGTCTTGTGTAATGTGAGCAATGAACACAATGATAAATGAATGTCACCATAGTAAAAATCGCTCCGCAGTGGTGTTCGACATTACGGAACTCTGTTTTATCATGCTGCTTATCACATTACTGGCAGGCCTACACATTACAACGATATCGTATTATGATACAACACGAGTTTTCGGTTTAGTAGCCCAATTGTAAAAAGAAAAAAAAACAGTACCACGTGACAATTTCTTGTCTACCATATGACCACTTCTCATATGAACGAAACTAGCCAGTATCGGATTCAGGTAATCATACCTCTTACGAAATTTCAATTTTTGGCCGGAGGGATCGGAAGGTGGAGGTAAAATTAAATTATGTGACCAATATTTTTTTTTTACTCTTTCGTGATTGGATGGACCATGTGGCTGTTCTTGTCGGCGTTATACGTTCCTAACACGATCCGGTTACCTATTAGTGAGATTAGTTTTTTTTTTTTTTTTCTGATAAGACTACAGTCAGGCCTCCACGCCCATCGGGTTTATCGTCAACCACAAAACGACCATAGCAGCCGCCGGGCTTAGAGCGGCGTAGTTCATATCGAGCGTGGAATGTTTACCCTGGTAATGTATGCAAAGTTAATTTAATTATGTATCCGCCGACTCCTCTCAAAGTTCACCTACTCGAGAATGCTATCCATGTGATTGGAAACGAGCGCTGGAGTTGGCAGTTCCGATCCATTGGAGCATAAATAGTTTTGGCGAGAACCGCCTGAACGGATCATGTACTGGGACTGATGAATTTCGAATTCGTGCATCAATATTCAGTTATTGCCTGAAGATTACCTGTTTTTTTTTTTCCTGAACCCTGCCCGGCCACATTAACAGTTGTAACTGAATAACCATTCATTTAAGTGAAAATCTCGCAAAGAATATAGAACATATCGCCAGATCAAATATAGTTTCTCGGCCAGCCAGAACAGGATCATATACTATCCTGACAACCGTTAAACACACAATACACAGGATATAGTAATAACGCGGCATCTGTTATAAGTACAGCACGCCAAGTTTGGGGCGCGTATTTCCTGATTAGCTAGTGATATTGTATTGCTGCTATTATATCCTTTGTTAGGTTCGGGATTAGGATCGGGTAATTGTATGTTAGTGCACCGACCACAGAAAATATTTTCCGAAGCAATGCGCATCGACCCTATCACACAGGCCAGGTGTACAAACTAACCTGTCATTACTATTCCACTAGATGCACTAGACTGTGTATAGGCGGGTCAAACCGCTCCACGGATATCACCATTATGAGCCATTATTGGGAAAGAAGAAGTGTTCAACACCCATTGAAGACCTTCATTTTGGTCAGAAACAAGATAGCTTCATCACAAGTTTTTTTGTACATCCATCCTAAGGTACAAAAAAAGTCACAAGAAAAATGCAAATTTGACCCATAGTGACCTTGAAATGACCTTCAACTTTGCAGGAACAATATGCCTCCTCCACAACGTTTATTCAAATATGACCGAGGTTGTAAAATCGCATAAATTATGAAATTTGACCTTCCGATGCCTTCAAAGAACCTCCACATTTTCGTGATCCCACTATAGTTCCTACCCACCAAGTTTCGTTCAAAATGACTTACTTGAACATTTTGCTTAAATTATGCAATTAGCGGCCCCCAACATTGCATGATGCCCACTGTGAACAGGCGCACATGAACTAGGACGCACATGTGTACCAATTTCAGATCAATCGGATATAAAGTGTTAAAGAGTTAACTCCTAAAGTTTCCGGCAGCGGCGGCGGATCCTGGGGCGGCGGCTACACTCTTAAAAACAAATGATTATCCCCCCGACAGTTCCAGTGTCGCGGGGATATACGATAGATTTCTGGTCAGGTATATCCAGTGTTGTAACTTGACTGTAATTCATTAGTTTCAGTAGGCTGCCACCCTGATACAGAAAAGCGCAGGGGATGTAGGGAGGTTTTAAACCTAAGAAGATCATTAGGGAGGACGGAATCCCCCCCCCCTTCCTACTTGAGTCACGCCGCCCCCCTGGTCATACTAAAAATTGGAAAGACTGCCTTCAGTCGTGATGCTTCGAATGGGCTTCGGAGTAGGGAAGACAATTCGATATCTAAGAACTGACAGACAAGAGTGGGCGCCTCTATATACAGTTACAACCATATAGTTAGTAGTTACAACCGGACAGTTACAAATTAGCTCGAGTACTACATATGGACACCTAAACAGCTCTTCTATTTTTGCCTGGGTTACACTTCAACTGCCACTTGCAGCGACAGTTTTTGTTTTACAACAAACAAGTTTTCTCTGAGCTTACCGCCCAGTCACTCCAAATTGCTGCAGGGACATACACATTACTTATTTCACAGCGCATAGATCGTCTTACCAGTTAGGCCTCCTCGCTTCTTTTCTAAACCTCTCGTTTTCACACATCGCCAAATAACAGACTAAGAAAATGCAAAATCACGGACGTCGGATGCTAGGCCACTTTGTCGAAGATTATATGTACGTTTCGGTCAGTGAACTACTATAAAAGAATATTTACAATGTGAAGATCATATGGCTACGCAAATTCATGCGCAGGAATTCGCAGGAAATGTCGAATTGTATTTCTATCTTCAGTTAATAGTAATGGAATACGGATTGTGTTGTTTTATATCATCCAAATACTTCTCCAATCCGTTACATAGCTGTTTGCAGCTGATGTTTATATATTTTAATAATTATAGATTTTTTCCACTTCGTGAGCCATCATATATTCCTGTCGGTCTGAGAAAACAATTTACCAATTTTAGCATCGCTCATGAAAAACGACGAAATCAAAACGTCCTGCGAGTTGTAACTTTATCTCAATGTGCTCTGCTTCAACATACATTCATAAGATGCACTATTTCATTGATTGATTTCATTACGATTCAAGTTGTACGGGGGGACCAAGCGGCGGCTATCAGAATCTTCTTCTATATTGATAACATTTAGAGAGTACCGAAAAAAAAAACCTGTTAGGTAAACGCCGACAGCCGTAATAGTGCGTCAATGTAAGTGAGACAAATCCGACACATCGACAGATGTAAAACCTAATTCAAACGTGCTGTATCTTTTCAGCAGGCCGATTAAACCCACACGGAAGGGCATGGAGGGCAAATGTATTGCACTCGCGGGTCGTACAGAACATACCCTTGAAACATTTTTGAATGATGACTCACGTTCCGATACGTAACGAGAAAGGCCGCTATGGAATTTACTCACATAAGAAGAAAAGTGAACATTGAAATGAAATTACTTTTCCTTTAGTAGTTGTAACATTTTATAACCATCCATTTACATTCTTGCGCACTAGAATCCAGCCTGATCAGACCAAACATTTTGGACTTTCGTGTTTACAAGGATTTTCTTTGACCTCAGATTACTCTTGACCTGACCCAAAAATGTACTCATCCTGCTGACAATTATCACGTAGGGCTTCATCATCCAGACTGTCGAGTCAGTTGTAATTACAAGTTACCTTGCAAGGATTCAATATTTCACACACAATTTGTCAACACGAGGGCTCCCTCGGAGTTGCCTATCTCATCGGCATCACTGAAAATCCAGTCTTCAGAAGTTCAAAACCTTCAGAGAATTATACTGCTAGAATCGCCTGGGGTGGCTGTCTAAACATGCAGTGGGTGCATTATAAGTGGATGCAGTGGGAGGCATACGGTCTAGCTGTTCAGGTGTGAGCTTTTCTTGACTTAATCCTTCCGTACGATTTATTTATGTTTAAATAGGAGTCTCGATGTTGTCAGCTCTTCCCGATCGGCTTGGAGAAAATTCCATTTCGGGATAGTGAATGGGTATATACCAGCGAATATTTGTAGCGGTCCATCTCCAAATATCCTGCAAATATCATAGGCTACATTTCTTCCCGGGTTTTCTCTGCCCATTAGAGTGATGAGTGGGGAAGGTGATTGAGAGAGAGGGAGGGCGGTGGGGAGGGGAGAGGGGGAGGGGGTGGGAAGTGACCTATAACTTTATGAGAGCGTCATAAAAGCAGTCTCCCCCGTACCCTAACTATCCCCCCATTACCCGCATGCCATTTCGGGCCCACTGATATTCGAGATTATTCAATTCATTCCAACTTTACTGGAATTTGGGGGCACGTCCACTAGTTCTTCTTGCTTTTCCCCCTTCCCTCTTCTCCCCTTTCCTGTTCTTTGAGCCTTTCATTTCTCTCCGGACTGCTGTCACTTTTATCTCCTCTCGAGGAATAACACTGAGTAAGGAAGCACACCACCTTTACACCTGATGTACATCCGCCAGGTGTTCCCCTAGGATAGACCATATTGTTTTCGCTTTTTGGTCACATTGGAGGTTTAGCCTCTCAATGGATCTATCTGCCCTTCATCCGGAAGAAAACATCCGTCTGTGCAATTTTTATACATTCACATGAATCTAGGCTGTATTCTGGAGGTTTTTTCTCTTCAAAATCACCTTCTATTATGACATGGGATTTCTCCTTTGACAGATGTCCGAAGTGTTTGCTAACTTCATGCATCCCATCAGCGCGAAACATCACTGTTCGGACAACGTCTCCAGAGTATGGAAAATTAGAATTAGAGATGCCCTGCTGGGTTGGTTGTATCTGAACAATCGGAGTATACTGGTAAAACTGCTCTGGGCTCAGGAAGAGGGCGTGAAGTGAAGGTTACCGGCGCCATTTTTGTCCAATACAGTATTTTGACTAGGGCCATAACACTCATTGTGCTTTCAAGACTTTTTAGGCTAGCTAGCCTATACTCGTTGTAGCCCAGGCCTGGGCTTGTACTGTATGACTGTTGCCTAAAGAGGTAAATTCACTGCTAGCTGTCATTAGGCCTATGATGATTAAATTGTCATGATTATATAATGTATAGCCATGTCAGCCTGGATGTATGAGATTAATGTTAGGAATTAGGGGTGGGGTCGGGTTAGTTGTTGAATCCAATTCTAGAATCCCAAATCTTTTCAGTACCAACACCTGAACCTAAGCCCTGATCCTCACTAACACCTTTGCGAGTGCACCTCTTGCTGGACTACCTGACACACATGGCCCCCCACCATAGGGTACCCCTCAGTTGATAGTTCTCAACCACCACTATCGTTTCCATAGCAACCGTTGCTATGGCAACCATCAATCAGTATATATCTGGGACCGATGAGATAAGAATGTGGCCATGCAATGCTGACCTCGGATTATATATGTATGAATCATATATGGTATGATCAATGTTTGGTTCCAATTTCCTGCTCGATATATGATATAAGGTTCGAAAATGGGGCAGTTAGGTCCCAAAATGACCTGAATTAATTTAGTGTGATTTAATGGCTTGGTTAGCCAACAGTGGTGTTGGTTTTGTCGAATGATAAATATCTATTCAGGTTGGAACGGTTAGGTCAGATTCCAGATGGTATAATCTCAAACTCCTTATTCGTTTACCAACACCTAAACCTGACCACTGATCCTCACTAACCCTAACCCTACCCTGATCCCTACCAGTAATTACAGGCTAACACTAATCTCATACATCCAGTTACACTGGGCATACTATATACTGTACGATCGTACCGTTAAATTAGCTATGGTAGCTAGCCATAGCGTGGTAGCCGATGTTCACACCCGTCTAGGAGCCTCCAGCTCCAGGTTTGTCTTGCTCTGATTTGAATGATGTGTTAACTAATCAATGGGAGAATCACTTGAATTCTTGCCTCCACCCCCCCCCCCCCCTCTACCGCCCCTCCCCCCTCCCTTCCTCAGTCATGCCTGGTCAAATCCAGTGGGGGTTATCAAATGAGGTATTTCTCCCTCCCATTAGTTCCAACTTATATGAAAACTTCACTAGAAGTAAAGTTTAAATATTCCAGTCGCTAGATATTCCTAAGGAGAACTTCAAAATTTGCCCGAAAAATAGTGTGTTTCTCTTTTTGGTTGGGGGAGGGGGGGGGGGAATGTTTGCCTGAATTGCAAGGAAACAGTCCTATTTTGTTACTTCCTTGCCTTGTTAGGGAATCTCAAATCAATTCGGGTATCATTTCGTAATCACTGAACATCTGCTACAACCGTGGAGAAATGGCAAAAATTACTTTTTCACCCTAAAATGGCAATTTTTACTCCTCTGAATTTCATGATTTTGAAGAAATGTGTCCAATTTGGGGAGTAAACGTGTCTTTTGTGACTAGATAAGGTGAAACTAGTAAACTGACTACAATATATCATCCGGCCCTTCGGGACCGATGAGATAATAAGGTTTATGGTGTTTACAAGCAATACGTCACAGACAAGAATGCACTCCAACCCCTCTCCACACGAACTCAAACACACACACGCAATACATGACACTTAGATTCCTGGACTCATTATCTTTATTTTTGGGGGACACAGTAGAAAATCCCTGCACATGAATACCTCAACATGTTGAGAGACAATCAAATTGGTGATATCCGGTAATTAAGAGCTGTCAACTACAGCGATATCGTGTCGTGCGACGATCCGATATTGTTGGTTCAGTCCCGAATAATACCAGCCTCATGGTCATGACGGTTGGAACACCCACATTGATGAAGGACTTCCGGTGGTCCCCACCGGATCTGAGACTGGCAGGTCACGTGCCATATTATTCCTTGATTGCTCAGAAGAGGCCTAGTCCCAGTCGCGTTTTGATTCATTCAGACAAGAGGTTTTCACCACCACTGTTACTGTCTTTTTATTTAGTACGTCAAGATTCTTGCGATTTTTCCACGATCGCCATATGCCCATACCTAATTCTTGATCAATATTCCAGCGTCCTTGGTTACAATCAAAACCTTCAAACGACATAACAGCACCCCTGAAAACTTACCGGAAAATGTACAAGCATACACCCTCCTCCTGGGTAAAAATGTTGTTTTCGGTTCGTCCATCCCTGGGAATCAAGGTCCTCAACTGTGACAAGTCACGCCAACGTGGGGAGGACTGGATGATCACGTTACAAGATCGAGGACTACTAGCGGCTACGACGTTTGGTTGGGTTCAGTCACAGGTCATAAGCACGTAATGGTATATATCAACAACAATCCGTTCTCTGGCAAGCATTTCAATACGTATATCAAGGGGAAATGAGAATATGGAGAAAGCACCGATAAACACCCCATTATTCAAAGGAATATTATAGGTCAGTGACCCTGTTGGTTTCTCGGTGTGTGTATCTGTATATAGCCTAGCTAGCTAAGATCACCCGTCCTGAATTTCTGGGATACAAACCCAAACCCACTGTTGACCAAATCTCCATGGTGTTTGACTACCATCCTAGGGTGGAACATCTTTCACATACCTTGAAGGATGACTACAAAATCCTTGACGAAGACGAATCCCTGCGACCGCTTTTTTGCTAAGCCTCCTCTCTTTGGGAGAAGACAAACTCCTAATCTCCGAGCTATACTCACGTCTTCCACTCTTCACTCAGGTCCCAATCCCACGGGCAACTTCAAATGTGGGAAGCGTGGTCTGTAAGGCCATCATCTGCGAATCCAGCTTCAAACCCCCAGGTAGTCAGATCAAAATAAACCTCAACCAACCTCCCAACCTCAACTGTGACTCCTCTGACGTCATCGTACATTGGGGGGACGTGTTCCAAATGTGAATAAGGCAATTACGTAGGGGAAACATCCACCACATTCAGGCTGAGGTGGAAAAACCACAAACAAACCGTTCGTGATAATGCGGTCGGCTTACCGGTGGCTAAGCATTTTAATTTACCAGGCTCATAACATAGACGACATGAAATGTACGCTTGTTGAGAAGGGGTCCAGAACGATAGAAGCGAGAAGGAGAAGAGAGCTCAAGTGTATATTGAGGCTAGGTTCAGACAAATGTGGCCTCAATAGACACTTAGGTGTACTCAATGGCTATTTCTTCGTGAACAGTGTCTGATTCTTAGCCATCCCTGTTCCCCCTCCACTTGCGTCCTTGTGGCTTCAGGTTGTCAAGTATTATAGTTGCGCGCCCATTTTGCGTGCGATTGTCCGCAGATCATATATTGCGCATATTATCTTTGCCTATCTAGTTTTTACCCTCCGCTATTCCTATGTATGTAAGCATGAGCTTATCTGACTTCCAATTTCCGACCTCCATGACTGTCATGAAATGACTTCCCGCCTTCTTAATTAGGTAAATTAAGTTGAATTATGGACAACAGGAGTACTGTTTTTTTAAATGACAAAACCGTTATAGATTTCGGACCTTCCCTAGGTCGCTTCGGTCGGTGAATAGACAAAATGCTAAATAATAAACAAGAGGGCAATCCCAAAAGTTGCAGGATCTCAATCGGCAATTGGGAACTATTAATTTTTGTTTCTACTGTGCTATACCATTTCGCGAGTTGAAAAAGGTAAAATTCTAAAAATATGTCTGAAAACAGCCATTTTCATTAAAAACAAAAATTCAGATTCATGGAAATTCATTTAATTTACAGCATAAATGCTGGAAACCCTTTTTGATACTTCGTACCTCCTTCTAAAATCTAGTATAATTCAGTCTCCCAATCGCTCTCTAAATATACCGAAAACTGAACAGATTTTCAGAAATTCTCAAATTCGGCCAAAAATTTATTTTCCCCCCTTAAAATTGGCATTTTTGGTAATTTTAGGCTGATTGCATGGAAAAAGTTATAATTCGTGCTTTTAACATTGTTTTTGCTAACAAAGTTTCAATCATTCAGCCCTTGGAACCCGGGAATTTCCGAAAAATAGTGAAAAACGTGTAAAAATGAGAAATTGCCCCAAAATTTTGTCTTTGCCTCATAATTCCTCATTTTGCTAGTTCCCGTTAATTTTTAGGAGCAATTATGTGGTTAGTGACTATTAAAGCGTGTGCAAAAATTTCACTTTGTTCAGCCACTCCAAAATGGAGATATTTGCGAAAAACCATCAAAAATCTGACGGACACGCAAAAACGAACTCACACATCACACACACACACCACACACACAAACGACAACTTTTGCGAGTGCACCTCATTGCTGGATCAACCGGCACCCATGGGTACCCCACCAATGGTACCCCTCAGTGGATGGCTCCAAACCACCACTATGGTTACCATAGCAACCATTGCTATGGCAACCACAGCAGTAAATATAGGTGAAATGGCAAACTGACTACAATATCTCTTCTGCCCTTCGGACCGAGAGATAAACAACAGATCTAGCCGTTACCAATTGATGTCGCGCAAGCAAGGATATCAATTGGTAACGGCTGGATATATATGATGTGTTTTTCCATAGGACATATTAACTGCACTCGAAAAAGTCCGCAAAATCTACAAAGAAAACCATTTTATTATCTGTCAATTAATGCTGTGGGGGGGGAGGTGTTGACAAGACATAAAAGTTTACGAATGTAATTGGTTCTGCCACAGTTTCTTAACTGTGTCTTGCGTGGCCTTGAAAATCCGAAAAGTGTTCGACTCAAGATACCACTGTTAACTAAGCATACAAAAATGGCTTAGGCCTAAGCTGCAGGAAATGCCAAGTTTTTCATTCCAATGAGGCTGATATCTAACAAAAAATATACGGAAAAGTATGAAAGAGTCATTTCTACATAACTTATGCAAGTTTTATCCATGTGTGTGCTTATTTTACATTTCTGGAGCAGCAAATATTTGCAGACCCAGCCTAAGTGTTCGGCTCATGGTACCACCAGACTTAGTATTAGTATTAGTATTAGTTTTAGTATTAGTAGTAGCAGTAGTAGTAGTAGTAGTAGTAGTAGTAGTAGTAGTAGTAGTGGCCTCATATTTGCGTGCTCATTCTCGTGCATATTGACAACCGGTAGTGCACCGACTCGGCCATCAGGAAGGGGATTCACAGATAGCTTTAGAAAATATATGATAAGCCTACACTTGCTGTACAGAGGAGTGGACCTATTCGAGGCGTGGCATGGGAACGGACCAAAATACTGCACTATTTGTCAGCTTTGAATCCTTCACAAGAAATGAGGCAATGCCTATTTGGCGGTACCTCAAGTGGGGTGGGGGAATTCACATGCAGGCAGTAACCTGGAAATTGGCGAAATTGCCTACCCCTCGTTCATTCATTTGCCCCTGCTCAGATCTCTCGAGTTGAGTGTCCAGCGGGAAGGCAACAAGTACATTTTAGGAATGGTACTACCCTACCGGGGTAAGAAGTCCCTGATCCTTTGGCCGTAAGCCTCGATGCTCGACCAATTGTGCTGACCATTCATGTGATCATGTCTTTGCGCTTTTTTAGTTTGTATCCGTGCAAACACATGTCTTCCAGTTTCAAAAGTCCACTGGTCCTATCTGGAAAGCATTTGTTGAACAACATTTCCTTTCTTGACATGTGAAACGTTTCTCTGTTTATAAGAGTGATTGAAAGGTTTTGGAACTTCTGGAAGTTACTGACAGTTTATATTCGAACTATACGGGCGTTGCTGTCAAAATCCGAAATATATACAGTATAATCGTGCTATTCTCAGTTGAAATGATAAACTATTTTATGATCCTCTCTCGCTCCCCCAGTTGCCGTAGCAATGTTAGATGAACACTAATATAACATTAGACTTTCATCCTCTTCATCCGTCTTTTAAAAAAGAGGATAGAATTAGCTTATTCTGGCCTGCTAATCGCTCGAAAATCGATAAGCAACCTTCGCTGCCGTCACGTTGGTAGACCTTAGCGGGGATCAATAGATTGACTTTACAGGAAATACATAACAGGTCACATGTAAATTGTATATGGGGTCTGATTAGGGTGTTGAAGTTGATGATGGCTGGTGAGTAAGATTGAAATAATGATGGAATTCGAATCGAAATGCTGGCTTTTCTTATTGTTCTCAAATGGTAACTATTTGGTGTCTTATGTGTCAAGGGATTACCATGTAACGACACCTCAATGCCAAGTGAATTCATAGAAATCCTGATCCTAAATTATGTCAACTGAATCTTGAGACTGTATGCGTTTGTCTGTTCAAGTGTTTAAAATTAACACTTTTCCAATTATATACAATATGACCGAGAAATGTGGAACTTAATTTTGTCGTCCGACTGACAGGCACTAATGGTTATGAAATACCGAAATAAAAAGTATAGATGTTCTTATCGGGGTTTTTTCAATGTAGGAAATGGTCCTGCCAGTACAAGGTGTTGTAACAGTATTTTTTCGTACGTGTTTTTTTTTTTGTTCATTCTGGCTGTTTTTATATGCTTGAATGGTCAATTAAGATATTTATCTTATCCTAAATATTTTATATAGTCCCAGCGACCTAACCGTTTGGCTGATTAATTATTAGACATAAACGTTTACCATTTATACCATTTATACTATATTATATCTAACCCAATGTAAGGAATTACTTTTACCTTTTCTCCCTAAACGAAGTAGTTGAACCGTGATACGTTTGATGACAATATGATATTAGAATATCGAGGACGATTGTCAAATAGAAAAAGCAAACGGTAGTCAGATGGCAGAGTGCATGATCGCATTTTCTCAGGGAAATATTCTGGGCGACGATCGGCAGAGTTAGGAATTGTTATAACTGTTTCCTGGTGTAACTCTAACAGCATTAGCCTATGGCATTGCTGAAACAAACCAAAATACAATTATGTGTTACAATTAGTTGTTGATAGCTCTTAGTAGTTCACCTACAAAACATTTTCTCTTAATACAATCTAGCCTATTACAATGACTGCCTACACTGAGGTCGACTTATAGTTCGCAAGCAACAGTTCTTCGAGAACAAAATTATATAGATGTAACACGATATGCTGTTTTTTCTTTTTGTCTGTTTGCAGATGATACTAGTATTTTATTTCAGTCTGAAGATCCTTTACATACTGCAAATATTTTACAACACACGAGCTTAAAGTTAGTTCAATTGGTTTAAAGCCAACAGGCTGTCGTTGAATACCAGTAAAACAAACTTTGTATTTTTCCATCCGGTACAATATCGCTTTAATAATAATTTAACTATTACCATTGACGACATAGATATTTCTAGAGTCAATGCTGGCCAAATTTCTTGGATTTTTCTTGATTCTAGTCTAATTGGAAGACCCATATAGATGGTATCTGTAACAGGTGGCGAAAACTATCGGCATTTTATATAAAATCAGATCAGTTGTCCTTGGGACCACTTCTCACGTTTTACAATCTCAATAGATAGATTTATTCCCAGGGAGCTTTCTTAATGCACTATTATTTGGGGTAACACCCATTCAACTTCTATCAACAGAATTTACTGTTTACAAAAGAGGGCGCTTCGCATCATTACTAGTTCAAATTTTACTGCTCATACAGCCCCTTTATTCAAACAGCTGAATTTACTCACGTGTAAATCGGTATTTGACTAGGAGCAACTTTGCTTTGGAAATTCCACATCCTAATAATGCGATATTTGAGAAATCTGTTAGATTCTGCGGGGCTAAACTTTGGAATGAACTCCCAGATTTTGTCAAGAGTGCAACGTCTGGTTTTAGTTTCAATCCGTTCCTACAAAATCATTTGCTTTCTCCTATGGAGTAGTATATTTGCTGGGTAACAGTATTTCTGATGTTAGGTTAATTGAGGTAGGGGTGGGTGGTGGGGTCGTGGAATGTGTTTTTACTATGCATTGTGTATTTTTGTTAGGGGGTTCACTCGTACAAGCTTTGCTTTTTGGACCTCCTCCGCATTATCCATCTATGTGGTATACATTATGTATTGTCATAGTAGTAAGCGGAAATAAATCAAATAAAAAAAATCAAATCAAGTCTTTCTACGTTCCTCTGGAGATACCAGCCATATGGAAGCGAATAGATGACACTGATAACTCGCTGTTCGATCACTGCTTGAGTATATGTGTCAGCATGGCAGCTAGGACGAATGCAGTTATCGTTGCTGGATGTTGATGAATAATTTGCGAATTAGGGATTGGTATAACTTTCCTGGTGTAACCCTAACAGCATTAGCCTATGGCATTGCTGAAACAAACCAAAATACAACTAGACGTGTGCAGGAGGGTAAACCGCCGACGTGTATATCCCCGCAGAAATGGCCTTTGTTGACCCTCGTTTGAAGAAAGCACTTTGAAGTTTATGTCCATTTGAACCTCCAGTGACTTTGAAAAGGCCCTACCTGTTTGTTCAAGACCAACTGTAATTCACATCCTCCAAGTTTCGTTCAAATCCGACAGAGTTAGAAAAATCTCGAATAAAACGCAAATTTGATCCCTGGTGACCTTGAAATTAACGTCCTGTTTTTCCGGGACCACTTCTGTCCCCACTCACTAAGGTTCATGTAAATCAAACCAACTCTGTATTTTGGCAAAAACGACCAATTGACCTCCAGTGACCTTGAAATCACCGTCATGTTTTTCGGGATCATTTTTTGTCCCCACCCACCGAGTTTTCATGTAAATCGGGGCAACTCTCGAGATCTTGCTAGGACGGACATGTGTAACAAGTTTCAGATCGATCGAATAAAGCGTTAAATGGTTATTGCGCTAACGCCTAAAGTTTCCAGCGGCGGCAGCGGAGGCGGCGGAGGCGGCGGAGACGGCGTCTACACCCCAAAACCAAAATTTCCCAGAACACTTACAGTGTTGCGAGGATATATTTATGTGTACTTATGTGTTACAATTAAGTGTTAGTAGCTCTTAGTAGTTCACCTACAGAATATTTTTCTCTTAAAACAATCTAGCCTTTTGCAAATGACTGCCTACACTGAGGTCGACTTATAGTTCGCAAACAACATTTTTTTTTAGAACAAAATTATTTTGATGTAACACGATATGCTGTTTTGGTAACATCTTAGACGATATAATGTCGATGAACTGTGGAAGCGTATGGTAACATCGATTGTTCTTATCGTTACTGTCTATCAGTATAGTACATGCATGTGCGGAATGTAACAGGTTGACATTGCAGGGGGGAGGACACTAAACAGAAGTTCATCACGCCCACCTTGTCCTATTTTATAACAAAGCAGAAGTAAATGCTAGATTGCCTCGAATTTCAGCACCAGTGGTCAGGCTTTGAAACTAGTAGAAGAACAAAAATGTTTCTCACTATTTTCTGATAAAAAGAGGATATCTCTTTCAAAATGAATATCATGATGCAGGTATTCGATTACTAATGAAACAATCACCTTTTTCTTATGAATGCTTGGGCAAACAATTGCACTTCTCATGAAATAAAGTGCCAATCGAATATTTGTCAGACGCTATCCTTGTGACTATCCATACCACTGATCCCAATATTGTTTTTGTTCCGTTTATCTTCACAATCAGTTTGACCAGAGGGTATTCGTGCACCGCCCGTCGAGGACGATATCAGTCAAAACATCCCCTTTACAGTACAGCAAACTGTATAATTAGGGATTGCCAGGATGCAAATTTTGTTTGAAGCACAAAACAACAGGAACGATGAAATACATTACTACAGGGACTGAACGACCAAGACTTGAGTTCTCGGCGGCATAACCAGATGCTATTTAATTCATTCCGAATAGGTAACGTGTTTCCCAGGTCACATTCTCAACAATCGACCCTCTTCAGAAAAACATAACAACAACGTGAGAAAGGGTAATACGGGCAAATTTATACCCTCGAAAACAAATTCGGCAGGAAAGATCAGCATCGCTCCACTCTTCTCATTCGCCATCTGTTAAGACCAAAATCCTTTTAATCAAGTCGTGCTCTTTCATTTCACTGAATGTCACTTTCTGACCGGGGATATGGCACTATAATTAATTTATGAGGATTATTGAGGAATAAGCATCCTTCACCCCAACGGTGTGACCCAGTTGAATGGAATAATTCTGCTAATTATTTCACAGACCGATGTGTTATCGTCCACCCGGCAGTTACAGGGCAAGGAGCTGCATATATATGAAATAAATGTTTAGGATTACTCGCTAGGTCTGGTAAGATTAAATTCAGTTATGTAACTATATTTTTCTACATTCCTCTGGAGATATATACCAGGCATATGGAAGCGAATAGATGACACTGTTAACTCGCTGTTCGATTCACTGCTTGGGTATATGTGTCAGCATGGCAGCTAGAGACGGATGAGTTCTCGTTGGCTGAGATGGTTGATGAATAATTCGCGAATCCACGAAGTTTTGAAATTACCAGATTATGGGCCACTGGATTTTTGGGGGCACCGTGAAACAGCAGTATCATTTCAAATTAATTAATTTGTCGAGGCGCCTGGGCTCTCATCGAGGTGCGTTGAAAACCTTATCGCTTTAGATACAATTAGATGAGTTCTGCCAAACAAATAATATTGTATTCGATGTTTTTTTGTAAACCCGGTTTGCGTTAGCGTGTTATATATGATGTCATGGTGGGCACATAGGTCATATACTATTTGGAGGAAGTCATCTAAAGTCAACAGAGATTAGGCTTTAGAAACGCTCGGAACTATTGCACTAATCTGGAGCCAACACAGGTCATGCTTTGAAATGCTTAGAAGTATTGCAGTAATCTGAAGTCAGCACAGGCCAAGTTAGCTTGAAAGTATTGCTTGTAAACATCAATTTCGATGCTCGGCCCGATCAAGTTGAAATGCTGTTATCGCGCGTTTCCTCTCCACCTACTTCTAACGAGCATTACCACGCGCTGAACCTGCTGAGTTTCTTTACTCATAAATACAAATCGATATAGTCCAGCAGGCTGAGTGCCAAACTTCAAGGATAATACATCAGTATTTTTCAACTGCCACTTACACCACTACGGTCCAAAACGCAGTGCAATTATCTCTCGCGCTTCCTCCAAACTGAACAACTCCTCCATTCTAAAGTCCTCCTATTTCGTTTCAATTACCGTAGAGAAATTAGCGTGACTTCCTCCTACACATAAATCGTCCTACCATCCCACCCCGTTGTTCTGTCCTTGTATGTGTGAACCTATTATCACTTGGCATTACTGGAAATCAATATATAGGAAAAGCCAGGAAAATGCCGAGCACGGATGCCGGATGAGCGTACACTTCATCAAGGATCATGTGACGCCACCGGTCAATGAACTGCCATCTTCAAAGAAAGACCAATTTGACCTGTGATATGATATGATATGATTGATATGTTTTCTCCTGCGATAGTATTCCCCTCGTAAAGCTTAGTTGTGCAAGAATTTTATCTGACCTATTAGTACGCAGATGTCATACAACTGTGGTGATTGGCTATCAGCAATCATTGTACAGAATAATTTGTATATTAAATATCGAGATCCGGAATTGAATTAGGCATTACAGAACCACGCATTTAACCAATATAGAACCTCCGACCATATGCGCATTGACATAATCTGAGCTTATTTAAAATTTATATTTATAATCGAGACATTTTATAAGCATTCTGTACGTATGTACTATTTTCGGCAATTTAATAGCTATACTCTGATGGAACGGGAATGCCACTTCCCACTATGTTGCCACTGGCCACCAACAATATTCACGAAAGTCGAAGAAGCGTGATTGATATAGCAATTCAGTACCAACTATTCATTGACATTCTTGAGTGTGAGTACAGTTTGTCTGTGAGCTATTGGTATACATGATTTACCAGGGTGACGCCTTTTCCATGATATAGTTGCTGAGCAGAGGACCGAACCTTGGTACCGAGACCTGGGTACTGCATATTTTTGTCAGCTGCGAATCCATTACCCAGTACACGAAATAAAACAATGCCTCTGCTCCAATCGCTTTTTACCTGTTTACCTTTTTATTCTTGGTATGCACCCCCCACCCCCCCCCCCCCCCCCCCCCCCCCCCCCCCCCCCCCCCCCCCCCCCCCCCCCCCCCCCCCCCCCCCCCCCCTGACGGTATTGGAACCCGATCTTCCGGGTGGAAGGCCGATGTTTTACCAACTTGTCAAAGACACTGTTCATCATTTGGAAGTGTCCCCAATGGCAGACCTAACTATTATTCTTGAATATAGTGAGGAATAAAGTCCAGGCTGCAATATAGGACATATGGGAGTTACTAATCGGAGTAATCTAGTTATCTCATGTGAGCAACTGTTCATAACAACACTTTTTTACTTTGGGGAAGCCACGCAAAAAGTTTTAACATTTATAATGACAGTGTAAATTTAGAATTACAAGGAAGCGGTTTAGCTCAGTCTGTAGAGCTCCAGACTGCAAAACCATCCGGAGTTTGGAGCCCATTGGAGGCCTGAGGACTTTTCCGCAGTGCTGTTGGACAAGGTATGTCTCCTGAAACGTCCACGCCACCCACGTGTTAAGTGGGTACCTCGTTTCATTTCCTGGCAAGGTCACGAGGTTGAACAACATTCGACATTAGCTGCTTATACATCAGCGCCCTGGGCAGTTCGTTTTCACTCTCACAAAATCAGCATATTGCCCCCGTGCCTCGTCTACACGTGTGCGGGAATCTGGCGATCGCGTTTTGTATGCAATACGGAGTTCGCAGTGCCTTTAACTCGTTGTGTAGATAGAGATTGAATAGAGCAGCACAGCGGGCCCCAATACACTCAATATTCTCTCTTGATGTTGCAGAGGTAAGGCCGGAATGTACACTAGTGACACAGACTGCAGGGTTTAATTTGGTAGGGCCCGAGTCTCTGACCTTGACCTTTGCAGATGTTGCTGCACAAATTTGTACTCCGAGCACTTACTAGGGAAGCAAATCCGTCCGGTACATCAGGGTTCATAGACCAAGACTATATTCCAGTCCCCTGATCGAATCGTCGACTAGAGAAAAAGTAGATAGATGGATAGATGACCGAACAAACAGACAGACACACAGTAGATAGATGTCGATCGACCAATAGTAGATAGCATAGATAGATAGATAGATAATCGATAGATCGAATAATTAGATAGATGATATATAGATATATAGACGAGCTAGATAGATACAGAGATAGATAGATAGATAGAATAGCATGGGGGGGAGATAGATAGATAGATGATAGATAATAGATAGATAGATGGGGGGGGGGGAGATAGATAGACAGACAGCAGACAGACAACAGACAGACAGATAGATAGATAGATAGATAGATAGATAGATAGATAGATAGATGATAGATATATAGATTAGATAGATTAATAGATAATAACAGACAGACAGACAGACAGATAGATAGATAGGTAGATAGAATGATAGATAGATAGAGGGAGTGGATAGATAGATAGATAGATCGATGTAGATGATAGATAGATCGATCGATAGATAGATAGATAGATATCAAGCCTCGAATCAGTGACGCATTGTTGGAAATATACGTCAGTGAGATACATTGCTCGCACGGCGGTTTTCGATTTCCGTACGTTATCGCTCGCGTTATCCCCGAGGAAAGAATAATCTGTTTTTAAGGTCCCAACTGTCATTTTAAATCACTGTAACGAAATTAGCGCGACCTCCCATTCGATCACTAAATCCATCCTCTCTGTACTTCTCATTAACTGATCATATCGTATCTCGCGAACTGCAACCTCCGTGTTACACACAAATTGATGATATCCCCGCTGACCCACCACACCCGGAAAGGGGAAACTGCATAGAACCCTAATTGTGCAATAAATTTAGTGGAGATCACGTGGCTTGGGATTGTCTATAGCTTTGCATGTTTATAGGAAATTTCTGACCTGTGATATGAGATATATTTATATATAACTGAGGTAAGATGGTCACGTACATTTGCTTTATTGTGATGAGTTCTGCTCTCAACTTCCCCTCCTAATATTCCGTGGAGCGTCAAAGTGGTTGATACTACTCCATACCAGTTCTGACTATTATTGGCAATGTGAGGAAAGGTCGTTTAACCCTGCTGTGCTTAGGCGACCGCGTGTCCCGTTCAGTGACCACGGAGACGAGGGGGGGGGGGGGGCTGCGGGGCCTTTAGCCCCGCACTTTTCTGCCATGGGCATTTTGGGCCCTAAATTTGGACTGCCCTGTGACTGGGTAAAAATAATGTTTATCCTACTAATTTCAGGTATACAAAATAAATATGACAATTGAGCAATTTTCTGGACTTGTCCGCTAATCACAGCTCTGCAAATTAAAAAAATCAATACGTAAGGATTCTGCTCTATACTCCCCGAATGCGCACTGGCCCTACGTAACGGTTAGACCTACTCGACTCGGCAGCCATCAATGATAGTAGCCATCGTGGGCTGCCGAGTCGGTTGCCTATAGTGTACAGGCACGGGTCCCACCGTTTAGTTTGTGTACTGCAAGTAGCGCGCATGCCACGCTGCTTTCAGATATGTACGTACAACTTTCGAATGTATGTAGTGGTATAGGTTGATTCTCGGCAGTCCGACATGCTAATGATTAATCACCCTGGGAATGGTCACTCCCGTTAATTTTTTCCGATACCGACTGGCCGGCGGGCCGTACTACTACTAGCGCGACTGTATACGCGTCCTGTAACAATATACATGTACTGTTCAAATAATGATATATAGAAACTGTCGGCACCCTATCGTAACCATGGAAACTGTGAAAAAAACGAATGGTGGAGCAGATAAGGCAGGACGGCGGGGGGAAAAGGGAAAATAGCCATGCAGGCAGATGCCGCGAATTGTGTCAAGCAACTGATATTTTCGTCTAATGGCACTTTTTTCCTTTTGCTGTAGATTTGGTACTAGATGTGATACCATATTATGTTTTAGCCAGACACCTTCGTACACTTTATTGCGGGCACACATCCCCCCTTCATTTTGTATGTTTCAACTGATTTTTTTTTCATTACATATTTTCCGCGGATCCCTCAATGATTTTGTTCGGAGCTACTATACGTATTGGCTATTCCCTTATTTTTGCAGGGCCTTAATAATGACATTTTCCAAGTTAATCTATTAGATTCAGGTTTTACTTGATTTACCTTGGGGAAGAAGTAATTCGTTTTTTGCGAAATAAAAAAATGGGTACTGAATCCAATTTTTTAGGATGTCCGTTACGGTACTGCCTGAAAACGCACGAAAAAAGGTAGCTTCATCCTGCGATCTTGGGGGGTTCTGTCATACAAAAAAATTCGTTTACGCTCCGCCCAAAACCGATGGTGGGGCGCCTCCGCCAGATGGTGGGTTCGACACATGATTACCCCCCCCCCCCCACCAAATTCTCTCCCCCCGCGGTCCCTGCTGTTGAATTGTGCCGTGAAACGTTACGTCAATTGAACAATGGACTAAATCTCTTAGTCAGTTTATTAATCGTATTATTTTGGAATAACGAACAAGCTCGATTTATAATGCATTTTTCCCACAATTCAATCACCACGTTGCGCTTTCAACTAAAAGTGCCCAAGCAGGAAATCGACCATGAAATATCACATGCCTTTTGTTGATTTCCGTCTGTCGATTCATCGATGCGGATTGTTATAGTAACTATTAATAACGGTTTACCGATACATACATTAGCATTTTGGGAGCATGAAAACCCCCCCCAATTTTTTGTGACAAGTCCATTTGTACGGGAAGACCGCGAGGAAAAAATCACTTTAATCATGAGATGTCCATGACCATTCACACCATTGCAGGAGAAAACAAAAAGAAATATAGCCCATGTCTGCGTACTATACTACCAACCAGCCGAAGAGGAAAGATATCTGCACTGAACATGTGGCACTCTGACGTTCAAACAGCAATTGTTCGGTACTGTGAATTATTATGTCGACCCCAATAGAAGAAATCACATGATTTTAAACAGTGAGTTCATCATCAGAGATGATCAAGGAATAATCCATAACAATTAATGAAGAATCGACACTAAAACATAGACACGTTCCAATAACTATCGAAACATATTTTTCACATTCTAACATATTGTTCACCCATCGGAATTGTTTATGCATTTCGCTAGATAAAAACACAGTCCAACATTCAAGTGATCGCGAAGATTTTCTGCCAGACAAGTGTGGAGGTTTCCAATATCTGTCGCTCTTCGGATTTTGGTTGGTACCAATATGGTGATTCGTCAAGCCACGTGGGGAGGGGAGGAACAATACTAACCTTTTCGTATGCGATTCCTTAATTATAGACCTTCATCGCTCCTACCTACAATTTCTTGGAGGGATTCACAGACTCCAATCTATCTGTCTGGAGGAAGATAGTAAAACAGTCTACTGTAGCACTATCTGTTTTGGCCCCTCATTCAAATAAAAATGTAATAAATCGATCGAGTCTCGTTGAAGTTTCTCCCCCTAATCCAAGGGACCATGGTGACTAACAAGATATCATCCAGGCGGTCTTCAAGTACTCTACTGAAGAGAGATGTTTCCGAGCATTGATCTAACGATTGTAGAAGTTACAACACGACAGATTGTTCCAAAACGTTACGCCTCCTCGCCACGTTCGGGGCGTTCTATCAGTCTATTGGCAAGGAAGAAGTTCTTACACCGTTGCCTGGGCGTCCTCTGTCTTGTTCATGATTTTTTCTGGATATGCAAGCTCACCCGTGTGTCTTATTTATATTATAGAGGAGAAACCCAATCTTTTTGGGTTTATTTCAACAGAACCTGATATGTGTTTAGAGGCACATGTCCATCTCCCTGCAATGCGTGCTTGCAATATTTGACCGTTGACGGAAAACCCGCCCCCGCAGTGAGGTTTCGTTTACAACGGTTTATACAGGAGAAAAAACATACTCAGTTTATAACGAATCGATTTCTAAATGTAAAATTCACACATGAACATTCAGTGTGAACATGGTGACATCGAACTCTGATGGAATGACTATATTATCTGAGAAGTAATTCACAGCTGACGAAGATTCCACACGTTCAAGACGTGAATATAGCAAGACTGCACTCTGTATTAATGGGGAATGATTAGTCCTTGCCATGTTTATTTGCTGTCGCCTCTGTTCTTGAAATGTCCCACCAGTAGCTGTATCAATTCTTACTCTACTTCTACTTGTAAGTACCGTATATTTTCAGTGGAAACTGGGCAAACTGGATGTTTTAAGACTATGCAGGGCATTTTTGTATTAGAGCGTTCACAATATACCATATGCCTTGATGAGTTATCAGAACTTTTCTAAATAATCGGGTTATAAGATAAGGGAAATTGAAGACATTATCGAAATCCCATGAAAGAGTGATGAAATGAGCATTTTCGAAATAAAAACTTGTTAACAGCTTTCGCCCCCCATTTTGTTTCAGTCAAGTAAACCAAACCCCAGGATGACGATTACTATCGGAATTCGGGAATGTTGCGTATCAGTGCTATTCCCAGTAGAACAAGATAAGCTATTTTAAACTCATTTCGATCATTTAGTTTAAGCGGATACTTTTTTGAGCAAAGGCACACTTCGGGTATTCTGGCGTCGGTATTTCAGAGAATTCGATATTTATCCAGCTCACGCCGTCCCGCTTTAAAAGTCTGCATTGACAGGAGACTTAGCACGATCAATAATAAATTGATTGACTTTGTGGGGAATAATAAATGATATGACGGTGGCCATCTGACTAAGGCACCTCGACTACTAGTTAACCAGTGATAAGTCCGTTCACTAGGAATAGCTACATGAGCCTTGGCGGAGTCCAAAAACTAATTGGCTGTTGTTCGCCCATTGATTTCCTTAAACGAATTTTCCATTCAATTCTTCTCCTTCACAACCTGAATTTGAGGCGCGTTCATTATGTTACACGTATTCTTGTATAGTAAACCGTTATTATCGATGTACGATGGAAAGGTGTTTATGACGTCCATACAAGTCAGCTCATAGCCGCAGTAGGCGACGGTGTCCCACAGTAATGAGGTACCCTCACGAGGGCGGAGTGTTTTTTTTTGTGCGGCGTGATGGGGGTTGAAAATATTGGTCTAGTAAAACGATTTCTTTTATCAAGTTGCAATAATATATAGCAGAAGATGGCGTTGTATGTTTTTCTGTGATTCTTTTTGGATCAAGAGTAACGAGATGTTTTTCACAACTGAACACATAACAACTGGAGGTGATATTCGAAGAAGGGCATAACCTCTCGAGTACATTCAAAATATGGATGGTGTGAATTTGGGATGAATGCCAGTTTTTCATGATTTTTTGATTTCCATTCCTTTCCGTGCAACAGGAATCTATGCAGTCTGCACCGGCGTATGTGTGTGTGTGTTCTTTGTGTGTGTGTGTGTTGTGGTGTGTGTGTGTGTGTTGTGACAACCCTTGTCACACGATATCTAACGTACGCAAACGGTATCAAGTTCAATTAGGTATGTGGGTTGCACATATGGGAGATGACCCCTGTTGTTTTGGGTGCCCGTCAAGTTCATTTCATGGTCACGAGAGGGCAAAGTTCAAAAGCTTTCAGCACGATATCGACCGAACGCGAGTATCTATCACGTTCAAATTGGGTATGTGGTAGCATGTATAGTGAGGATGAACAAAGGGGGGGCCTATTGTTTTTTGGTGTCCGGTCAAGGTCATTCAAGTTCACCATAGGAAATCGTCATATTTCTCCGGTCCACGACACATTTTGGTAGGACTGTCGTAAATGGACCGTTTCCGTTCGTTCTGTATTGAACTCATCTGGTGACCGACTTTGACCTCTTTTAACCTTTTGACCTTCTGACGCCTCATTTACCTCTGACCCTGGTGATTTTGCCTGCTTTTTGTGTTGCGGGAAGCGTCTTGTTAAGACAAACAAAAAAAGTCATGACACTGGACCATACTACGATACTCTATCACAAGCTATCTCTCAAGAATAATGGAAAAAGGGGGTCAGACATCTAACATCGTCATATATCTCGGCAACGAAAACATTTTGGAGGACTGTCGTAATTAAAAGTTTCGTTCGTCTGAGTGAATCAATCTGTGACGACTTGACCTATTTGACCTTTTGACCTTCTGACCTCACTTGACCTCTGACCCTGTGATTTTGCTGCTTTTATGTGTTTGCTGGAAGCGTCTTGTTAAGACACAGCCAAAAGTCAATGACACACCATACTACGATACTCTTACACAAGCTATCCTCATGAATGTGGAAGGTCAAGACAGCTAAAAATCGTCATACATATCTTATCTCTGCAACGAAACTTTTAGAGGACTGTCGTAATGGAAAGTTTTGTCGTCCGGGTAAAAATCCTCTGGTGACTCAACTTTGACCCTCTTTGACTATTGACCTTTTGACCTCAATTGATTTTTGACCTGTATTTTGCAGGCCTTTTTATGTTTTGGGCCGAAGCGTCTTGTTAGACAAACGAAAAAGTCAATGACACTACCATTACTACGATACAATTATCACAAGCTATCTCAATAATGTGGAAGTCAGACAGCTAAAACACTGCAATGTGGATAAATTTGGCATTTGAACATCTGCCTCGTCAGCATGATTCTAATGAATGCAAGTATTTACTAAGTTAAAATTAAGTGTGTGGATTGTACACATTATGAAGATTAACCCTATTGTTTTTGGCATCAGTCAGGTTCATTCCAGTCACCAATGACAATCCTTATATCTCTGCAACAATTCATTTTACAGAGTGGAGACAAGCATTATACCACCAAACAAATATTTCCCCCATGAAGACATAACAAATTCTTGAATTGTCAAATTTTATTGTTATTCCTGAATGTTTGGATTTTGACTATCACAAATAATTTCCCCCAGCTAAGACAGTACAAAGTCTTGACTTGTCATTTTATTATCATTCTATTCTTTGAATATTGGACTAGCACCAGTGGCCAGCTATATGGTACCTCCTGTCATTAGTGGTGTTGCTACGGGTGGGGGGTGGCAATTTTGTTTTTCTTGTCAGCACCCCCCCCACGGTTTCATAGGCAGCTTATGAATGAAAAAAATGTAGCCCTATTTGAAGCTGCAATCCCTGCATTTATTTACAAATTCCTATTGCAAAGCAGAAAACGGGCTCTTCTTGCGTATAACCTCCTCTCATCTTAAGGTTTAGTTTTCGACCACCAAAGTGTTTGTGTTGCCCTCTCATACAATCTGGTTTGCTTCCATTCCCCCCTCCCCTTTCCCTTTTCTCTCCTCCCTCCCCCCCTTCTCCAAACAAGTATTCCCCCAGTGAATACATTACGAATTCTTCATGGTCCTTTATTATTTTTCCTGATATTTCTGAATACTGGACTAGCACCAGTGGAACCCGCCCATTATGTATGTATGTTCCCCCTCCGATCAGTATGTGTTGCTACGGGTGGCATGGGAATTGCAGCAGATACTCCTCTTTCTTACATCAGCACCCCCCCCCCCCTCCTCCCCTCCCCCCGGTTTCAATGAGCCTATTAAAATTGAAAAATGTAGCCCATTGAAGCCTGCATCACCGCAAGTTATTGACAATTCCTATTGCAGGCAGATAGGTTTCTTCCTTGCGTATACTTCTAATACATATATGGAGATCGATGTGAGGTGGGGGTGGTAGATCAAACTGCAATCTCTTCCATATGCGTATATATATTTTTACTGCGATGGGAGAGAATGCCAGTTTGTTGCTTTACATTAATTGAAAACGTGATATTAATCTTCAATTTTCCCATTTATACCTAGTTTTACAGCAGAAATGCACACCAGGAAAAGTCCAGCTGAATTCAATTAGAACACGTATGTGGCCCAGCCATTAACCTCTTAACCACCTGTCTGCATTGTGTGTGTATACTATAATAGCCTCCGTTTGACTGGTCGCATTTCTCATCCTCAAAGGATTTAGTCTCCCTCAAGCCTGTGTGTGTGTAGAACTGCAAGAGTGAGAAGTAAACAACACATAATAAACTTAGACGGCCTGTCGACATTCAGTGTGGAAATGGTACCTGGCACTGGGCATGCTCTAGGATGAGAGTGGGTAGTCCAATTATTCTCTGTGTGCACTAGTCTACTGATTATCTGATTGTTTACACTCCCTAATTGGAATCGAAGCCACTTCCAGTTTGTGAATTACTTGAACAGGCCGGACGACATTGGGTATTATTACCTGTGATCCATAGACAAGCCCTAATGAGGGGATTAACGTGGTGTGTTGGTAGAAGCAGTGAGTTGGGAGGAAGAAAAAGCAAGGGTCAGGGAAGCTTCTGAAAGTGGGGGAAGGGCAAACTTTGTGCATTTTTTTTGCTAATTGAGCAAAAAGTGAGGGCATTAAACCCTGTACCCCATGCATAAATGGGCAAGGGTTTAATTCTATAAAGTATCTCTCTCTTTTCCCAGTGACTCTCTAGTTGTGTTGACTGTCACTGGATGGACTACATTGGGAAGTGAATGCCGGGATATACCTGTTAAACTGGGCCAGAAGTCATACGGGACAACTTAACTGAGCCCCATATTCAGAACTGTCCCTCATGGGCTATATATATACGAGAAAATTACAAAGATCTTTTCTTTTCTATTATCTATAATGTATTATTCATCGTTCCCGGAAAAACAAAACAATATTTTGGTTATGGGAGGTGCTGCATGGGGTGATTCATATAGGGAGACATTCCCAACCCCACCATGTGGGAGAAGAATCTGTATTTGAAAGCTTTTGTGGTAAAAGTTTGACCCTAAAATGACAATAAGACATTCGATGGACTGGTAAGTCTATTGATACAAGTTTTCTGACAGTTATGCACTGTCAATTGCATGACCCCCCCCTTTACCCCAGACAAGGTGATTCATTGTCCTTCAACAACTGATGCACCCCTCAGTCACTTGTTCCTGAAAAATATGAAAATTGATACACCAGACCACAGTCCCTTTGAAATACCACAGACTACTCTGCTGTACAAATTTAACGATTGACAGCAATGACGTTACCCGCATTCACATTAGTGATATACCGAAATAAATGGTACATGACCAACATGGTGAGACACCAGCTATTGGACACGAATGTACTACATACTACCTTGTCCAGTGGAGTGGATGATGCACTTGAATATATAGGCTGTAGGCACTTCTCTTTCCTCTTCCCCACACATTACCCCGAAAATATATTTTTTTTTTAATTATTTGTTAATGATGTGTCGTCCGATTCAAAGAACTGCCACTTCAATCAGTCTATCTGCTTTGACCACAACCCGTGCAATTATGAGTGATGAATGTCGCTAATGTGACATCCCATCATTAACCTTGCTGAGTCTGCTGACTCAGCTTTACGACGGTCGCTGGGGCTCCCACACTGAATGGAAAACTTGGACCTCGCTAGTTATGACTCGCGACTTTACCTTCACTCTTCAAGACATACTTACTTTGTACTTACCAGGTTTATTTGTCAGTATTTCACTTCAATTGCCCTCAGATGACTTTTTGACCAAGGTCAAAAAGCAACAAGTACTCATCTCATGCCTAAGTAATCTTGCAGTGGCTCGTTTTGTGTCAAGTTGTGGTTTTTGAGTTGGCAACACACATCTTGCAGGGTTTGATATAGCTGAGTAAGGGGAACATTTCAGGAAAAAAGGCAAGGACTCACTACGTCAGTTGCGTTCTGTTAAACCTTCCCTGTGGCCACAGTCCCAGAATGGTGTTTCCTCCCAAGTGCCTAAGTGTCCGGAACATGTCCGGTAAATTAAAGCTGCTCCAGCTCAAAAATTCACTGGTAAAGGTATGGTAAACTGAGGTGCCATGATAGGGCAGGGTCAGCTACTAAAAATACACAAAACAATAGGGTTCATCTACTCTATGATAACGTTTGCATATCAAATTTTATTTGGATTTAACCTTCACCTCTTTGGACCTTAGATGACCTTGACCTGAGCCCAAAACATTAGGACTCATGTACTCTAGAGGAACTCGCATTACCAATATGAGAATTATCCATCAGGTGGGGTTTCGATTATTGTGTCAACGAGCCAGACGTCACTACACAAACTGCATGACTGCATATAAAAAGGAATAAAAATTTAGTATCGGGGTGGTGGTATTCAGTTTTATAGGTGTCAAAAATCTATTTGTGTATCACGGGCCACAATAATCCAGTGTTATGTTTCACCTCGATTACTTAGGCTTACCGCCTTACTATCCACTGCTTGTAGGCATGTAAGTCCCTTCTACCACTTCTAATTTGCTCACGAGGGGATAACGATTTCCCAAAGTCTCCCATCGCAAAGACGAACTTCTTTTTCTCTGTTGTTTCTTTGCTGTGTTTAACAAGCTGTCATTTGCCCAGTTTCGGCAATACAGATACTTACTTTATCAAAGACTTCACTTATCAAATCAACCGAAATCACAGTTTCTCAACGTTCGTCTCTCTGGAAACTGCCGATAGCATGACTGAAATGATTAATTGATATTTGGTGTTTATTCTTATATGGGTCAAAGAAAATCTTATCTGTGTATCACGGACCGCAAATTAATCCCACGTGAAGGTTTACCTTGACACCGCCTGGTAAGTAGTGCCTTTACTATTCACACTATAGGAAACATATACTCATAATGTGATCACCGGGGGCGTAGCGATAAAAAAGATGAGCAAATGTAATTGTGAAGTGCGTGCACGCCCCCAGAAAATCTTTTGGGAAAGCATGTACATTTATCATTAGCAATGTATTTTCCCAGTCGTACCTGCTATCAACTGGTTCAAATAAACCTCAACCATACAATAATAAAAAATAAGTATTGTTCTTGCCGAAGTGTATTATTTTTGTCATTCGTATTATAGTGACGCCATATGGACAACGCCATGTTTCGGTTGGTTTGGTTATCGCCTCCTAACGTTAATTGATACGTTTCATCGGTCAAAATTCCGTCGAAGCATGGGGAAGTTTTTCACACATTCATGATTGGTCACCCTTCAGGTAATGTACAATTAAACCTTTCCCCGGGGTCCGAACTACTTTTTCATAGGATGTCAGTTGAGCCTTATCCTTGAGACTACGAAAAAACAAGTGATAATTTTCGTTGCTTTAGTCCTTTAGGGCCATACCGTAGTTTAACCCGATTTCAGTCAAGTATAAAACTGTCTTATCCGACACATGAATGCTCCCTTTTTTCTTCCTAGTTATTTTCTACCAGTAAACACAAGTTGATACCCCATCTTACCGGACGTCTCATGCCAAGACACGGATGTGGTTGGTCGGATAAGTTCAGGGAAGAATTCGAGGTTGTTATCGCCAATGGAAAGAAGAAAGGGCCTAAACAGAACGCAGTTCGGTTTTCTATTACCCTGTAAATACTTCAGGTTCACGCGTAAAAAAGGGTTACCGGTATAACGGTATGGTACGAATGAAGGATCGCATTAAACAGAATACGACAGTTACGGCCACATTAGTGACGAGGTATCTCGGTCGATTTTATCTACATCTTTATGGCCTCGAACATGTTTCACGGATATTGCAACTACAACTACTGAAATTTAGAGAATAATATTGGGTTGGGCAAACTCTCACTGCGACTGTGTTGTCCAAACTATCTTTCACATCGGCTTGCGCACATAGACACTGTATAATGAAGGGAGAAAGAGAATCTATACAGCTGCCTATTCCTATCCACCAGTCACACGATCGCTAAAGTGACCGAGTTAAAATCCATCCAGCTGATTCTTGCACATGTCGTTGCTTTGTAAGTCTACCTGCTATGTGCATGGCCTAGAAAAGGCTATGAGAACGGATTTACAAAATTTTTAATAATGTATAATCTCATTAGAACAAAAAGGAAGTCAATTACCAGAGTAACACTTGTCGGACTTCTCACACATTCAACCGGTAATCAGACTTAAAGTGGTCCGCGTCGTAATTACTATGAGGTTGGTTGTTTCGTTTTGTTTAGTTTTCTCATTATATTCACTATTCGTATATGAGGTCATCAAAGTGACATTAAAAGGAGAGCAAGAAATCCACACTTCTCACAAACTTCTGTTAAAACTTTGAAACAAAAAGTAATGTATTGCGGTAGGACTATAGGCAATGTAGATTGAGAGCGAGTGTGTCAGTGTGCGGCAGAATGCCCCACAAATGAGCTCTTACGGGACGAGCAAAAGTCTCATGTTTACATGATAAACAACAATATTAGAATGGCTAAACGACATAGATTACTATAATCCTCGCACCGCTCTGTGCTAAAGATCAAGTAATTGGTTGACATTCCCAACTCTGACCTAGAATAGCTATTATCGTAGGAGTCTGTCATTCAAGTTGACCTTGGTGAAGTAATTCACCCAAGTTCAACGACAGTTTTTTTTTTTTTTTTCGAATACTCGAATACGTAAACGAGGGGAAGGAAATTAGGAAATGGAAGCCGTCTCTCTGTTTCAGGGTTCATCTTCGACGTCTCGCGTGGCCTACAACAATGGTTCCCGCCCACTCTAAAAGAAACTTTATTCCGCAGGGAAAAAGCTGAGGAAGACGAGCAATAAGGTTAAACAGGAATGAGTCGTGCAATCGAGAGATACAGTTGATTCCTATACTACGGCATATCCACTACAACCCGAACAAGAACACAAAAGTTGTGTAGTGATCCGTGCCATATAGTTGATAACAAACTTGAGTTGACACCTTTGTCCTGGAACACCTGTCGCAGAATTTTAACAGTTCCAAGTAGGCCTACTGTCATGTGAAGTGGTTGATAAATGTAAATGTTGGGTGTCTGACTAGAAAATTGACTGGCCCGCATGTATTAAACCAATGATCGGGAGCCGCGTTTCCATGCACGCGGCGGGTGGGGCGTTTTCTGAAAATCACGCACCTAGTGTGTATAGCGCATATAAGAACCGTGTAGCCTACTATTATTGATGTTATTATGTTTTATTCATTTTATTATTATTCTTATTAGTATTTAAAAACACCGGACGCATACGCCCACTAGTGTTTAAAACATAAACCAACGGGTTAGTGCCTTAGAAACCATTTGTCGAAATGTCAACGATAGCGCTTCTTACTCGCGTTGTCCGCGGCCCGCCCGCCCGCGTACATGGAAACGCGGCTTAAGGGGCATCACATTGAAATGCAAGACCTAACAAACACAAAAACAGTTTTAAAACGGTTTTTAACATGTTTAGCTAATTGTTTCGAAAACGTTTAGTTGAGTAACAAGAAGGTTAGGTGAATGTTTCCAGAACGTTTCACAAACGTTTTGAAGAAACGTTTTTGAAAACATTTCCAAAATTTTCTGAAAGTGTTCTACAAAAAGGGTTTTGGGGCACAAAAGATTTGCGCCAAAAAACCAATTTAAGGTATGTTAGATTGTCGAGGATATTATATTATCGTCTTGTTTCCTCGGTTTGCTGTAATCCTAAATTGAAGTGAAATTGAAATGTTTCTAGAACATTTTACCGAAACAATTCTTGGAGGGTATGGAAGTGTCCGCACAATTCGGTTATCAAACATAAAAACGTTTCCGAAAACATAGACCGAAACATGTTTCGAAACGTTTGTGTTTGCCTCGGGAGATAATAAAGTATGAACTATTTGTATAAATTTCAACATGATGCTCCAATAAATGATGGCAGAGTGACAGCATAACAATACAGTTCTGACAAAAACGCCCAAAAAATGACAAGCGGGTATACATTCTCTTTCTAATACATCTAGGCTTGAGTTGAGAGAATGAACTGTCACATGTGTGATGGTTCCCAGCATGCAAATGAACCTTTCTCTGATAGGAATGCAAATTTGTGGCAGATGCAAGCTGGCAGTATGACTCTTGATTTCATGTTATGCATCCGCAGGAGCTCAGCAGTTAATAATGCAAGGGGAAAGGAAAGCAGATCGAGGCATGGAATCACATGGAAGACCGGGTGGATATACAATGACTTCCAGGACGAAAGAATGTGTGGAAACAGTACAGCGTAAAAAACTACAGGCCCCCCTCACCTATACACGAAAACATTGGCTCTTGAACTGGGTGTACAATCCATATCCGTCTATAGGTCTACGCTAGGCCAACGCTAGGCTATACATGATACACAACCAAGGGCCTTGCTATGCCTGGGCTTCACAATTACAATTTGGTGGATGAATTGTATATATTAACCCAAGTCCAATGAGTTCGCAATCTGTGGTTGTCTCATCCATGTCTTAAAAATTTGCAACAAGGTCACTGCAGGTGAGTTCAAAGGACCACACACAAATGAGTCAGAAGTACAATATACGCAATGAGCCAAATTGGCATAGGCCTCTTCCCCAACTCCTTACTTAATTAAGCCAGCAGCCACATGAATTCGAACACAAGTGGAGGGGGTGGGGAGGGGTTCGATTGGGGACTGTTATTTTTAGCAGACCTGTTTTTTGGGAGGGGACGCGGGCTTTTCATTCTCTTGGGTGCTCAAAGAAAGACTACAGGGTTCAAACTCTCGCACACAGTGAGACACAATTTTACCATATTTACACTCAATCTTGACAGTTGTGAGATCTCAATTACATGAACAGATAACTGTGTTTTTATATTGGGCGGTTTGGGCCTATGACTAATTTGAAGTTCCCCAGAAGGTCAAACTGGACTGTTCTGGACTGTTTCAGGATATTACCGATTATTGGCATTATCAAATTTTGGAAATAGGGTTCATCTACCCAGTTGGGTTCTGGGGATTGAGACTTCGTGTTTTTGGGAATTCCCCCCCCACAAAAAAAAAAAAAAAATAAATACACCCTGGAGGCCTATCTGCTATGCAGGAGGGGAATGGCCACACACTCAAGGAAGTTTTGATTACCCTGGTGTTTTGGACAAAACAGTTGGGTCAGTATATGTATGGAATTGAGGGGAAGGATTGCACACTTTCTGAGTTAACATTTGCGCACGCTATGCCTGGCACCACCACAGCCACTGAGTATAAGCCCTATACTGCTTACCACAGGCATTTAATCTCACTCATGTGAAATACAGTATCACAGAACAGTACACATCCTGTCAGGACGCTGTGACCAGGGACACTGTGGCAGTGATCCAACAAAATGTCACCGTGAGGACCCCATACCTTTGTGATTCAAAATGGAAAAAAAGAATGCCAAAAAAATATGAATTGCACTTAAAACTAAGGTAAAAAGACCCCTATGGAACTTTACTTGACCTGGCATCATCATGAAGGTTAATTGGGAAAATGACCCCCTCCCTCATTCACAGGAGCCCAAAAGTATCAAACAGGTTGTTCCTGCCCATTTAGCAGTAATATTTCAGTTTCGTCACTACGGTCAACTGCCTGTTATACCCAAACTAAAACTAGCCGTGTCCGAATACATGGACACTGTGACGGCGGCGGCAAGCGTACACACCAAAACCATAATATCCTGCGGGACACTTCCAGTTGTCACGGGGACATAAACTATTTTTTTTTAAAAAAAAAGGCTAATATGAGAAGAAAACTTCAAGAGATATTCTCGCAATACTATACGATCATTCATCAGATTATTCAAGTTTTACTTTAGGGTAATATTGGAATATCTCCACTTCAGTTGCCCAAATACATATAAATAAGACTACGAGGGACAGCCTACTGAAAACCGGGCTACCAAATTTCATGCGAATATTGATCCATGACAGCCCTTAAAGACAAATGTAAGAAAATACATGTACTTCCCAGCCCAAATAGTCAAACAAGAGAGGGAGACCGAGACTATACCAGGACACCTGAACAATGTCACTGGGGGGAGGTCCACGGGCTAGAGGGACCTGTCAGCCCACAAGTTGCAGGGGCCATATTTTCTAGGTAATAGTGCTGCTATTATTGGGAGTACAGAGGGGAAAGCCCAGTCAAAGTGCCGATGAAAGACTACAGCAGACAGCTGTCAGACAGTGGGAAAATTGTATTTGTATAGAATAACTGGCCAATATTAAAGGAACATGGACTGGGTAGTGTAATTAGAAATGCAGGGGGAATGACAAAATTACTATGAAAGAGCAGTAGGTAAATCACAACTAACATTGCTAACAACTATTACCGTCAGTAATGTAAGGCAATAATTATCACTTGTTGTGACAAGAACAATACCTTATGACGTCCATACTGTCCTGAAATTTAAAAAAAGCCAGCACTGGACAATGTAAGTTGTTCCAAAAAACAGTAGGTTTTGTCCATAAGTGACTTTGATGACCTTTGATGGACATGACAGTTTTTATGAAATATCTTACTCTGATGAAATGAACGCAGTCCTACAAGCATTGTGTATCCCAAAGTATACTGCCGATGCTATTGCCAAAAAGATATCAAAAACCAACCTTTGATCCCTTGTAACTTGAAACCAAAGTGACCGATTGAAATGGAGTTTTTTGTGTCTTCAGCACGCAGACTCTGTCACATAACTTGGCACACAAAGGTAACATGGGGTCAATTTATTGACCATTTCGATCAGAAGTTACCTTTGAGATTCGAAATGGCCACAAAATTTGATTCGGCCCAAAACCAGGTGAAGGTCAAATTGAGGTCGGTCAAAGGGTGCAAACAGATGGAGGTCGGTCATGTGGATCACTTTGGCACACCTCCCACCTCGGCAGACATATGTTTTCAATGTTATGGCCAAAAAAATAGTTTCTGACCTCTAATTGACCTTTAATGACCTGGATTGACCGTGACCGTTTTATAAAAAAATTTAACCCTAGATGGGATACAGCCTGTCCTGAAATTTAAAACCACATCAGGAAAGTCACTGGAAGTTGTTGCAGGAAAACACATACTATTGGCAGTTTATGCAATACGTGACCGTGAAGGCCTTTGACAACATGATGGTTTTTATGAAATGAAAAATGTTCTCGGCCAGGATGTACACCCTGTCCTGAACTTCAACATTGCCAAAGCAAGTCACTGTAATTGTTTAAAAAAAAAATATTTCGTTTTTGCCTTCATAAGGGACTCAAATGACCTTTGATGACATGACACTTTTATGAAAAATGTTAGGTTGTACTCTGATGAGGATGCACGAACAGTCCTAACACGCATTAAGTATATCACCAAAGTATACGCCGATGCTATTGCCAAAAAGGTATCAAAAACCAACCTTTGACCCCTCAACTTGAGAACCGAGTGCCCGATTGAAGCGGGAGTTTATTTTGTCGAATTCAGCACACAGAGCTCTGTCCAAGATCCAAAAATTGACAGTTAATTTTCTTTGCCCTGGTACTCTTAAAAATAGGACACAGCTATTCGAGATTTGACTTGACCTTTTTGACTCATCATCAGAGGTAGTGTGACCCCAATGATTCTAAAAAACACCATGATAATCACTTATGAAACATCCTAACCTGCATAAATTTCAAGAAGAAAAACTGGGACCTCTGAATCTTCGCACACAAAGGTCACATTGGGGCAAGTTATGGACCATTTCGATCAGATGGTACCTTTGAGATCCGAAAATGACCACGCAAAATTTGATTCGGCCCAAAAACATGTTAAAGGTTCAAATTGAGGTCACAGGTCACACGGATATGGGTCAACGAGTGGATCACAATGGTGCACCTCCAACCTCGGCAAGAGTTAGGTTTTTTTTTTTTTCCCATGTTATGGCCAAAAAACTAGTTTTTTGACCCCTAATGACCTCTTTGAGACTTTGGATGACATTACTGTTATGTTGAATATGATCCCTTCATCAATCGGCAAAACTAGTCCCAAAAGGTCAGCGAAGTAGGACCTGGCTAATAGGAGTTATTGCCCATTTTTAATATTTCAGATTTTGCCTCTCATTGACCTGTGGTGACCTGACGGGCAACAACGAAGAAATAAGGATAAACTACACCACATGAAGAATCTGCATGCCGAATATGAACTTGATACATGTTTTGACAGTCTCCAGTATCGCCGGACGAAAATGTGCAATACACCACACACACGCACACACGCCCGCACACCACACACACAACACGGACACACAAACATACTTGCGTGACCGCATAGATTCTTGCGGGGCAAGGAATCAAAAATGAGAGTATAGGCAGGTAGTTGCTATAGGGACAGAACCGCGCGCTGAGAGCCAGTATATTATCGAAAAAGAACATAAAGTTGTGTAGTGATTCCTTGCCATAGGAAACGATTCAGACGTTGTGTAACACCTTTGTCCTTGAAAAGCCTTGTCGAGATATTTAACAATGCCAAGAAGTACTGTCACTGTGGGTGGTATGAGAATGGTGATGTGGGTGAGTGTTAGAAACATTGACTGCCCGCCATCGTTATACACAATGAATCTAGGGGGATTCCAATCGAAATGCAAGGAGATAATGAATTCTTGTATGAACTATTGGTAAATTTGCAACATTTGCTCCCCAAATAAATGATTGAAATGTGAAGCAGAAATAATACATTTCTTGACAACTCCTAAACATGACAAGGGGTAACATTCTCTTCCAATCTACATAGGCTTGAGTTGACAGAAAAACTGGTGATGTTTCCCAGCATGCACAAGAACCTTTCTCTGATATATTAAATTGCAAATTTGTGAAGATGGCAAGATGGCAGTTAGTTAAGGACTCTGATTCCAATTGTCATGCCCCAGGAAGAAGGAGAGTAAGCAGATTATAATGCAAGGGGGAACAGATCCGAGAGTATGGCATCACATGGAAGACCTGGGTGGATAACAATACTTCCAGACGAAGAATCATGTGAAAACAGTCAACAAGCCGTCAGCGTAACGATTTAGGCCTAGCCCTCACCTACATGAAAATATTAGCCTGAGTTTGGGGGGATTACAATTCATATCAGTCTATTAGGTCTAGGCTAGCCTAACGCCTTAGGCCAAGGCATGATACAAAACAAAACCTAGGCCTATTGCCTATTGCCTAGGCTAGGCCTATTACAATTTTGGTGGATGAATTGATATATTCACCCAAGTTCCAATGAGTTGGCAATCTGTGGTTTGTCTCATCCATGTCTTAAAATGCCACAAATACTTGAGATAAGGTCAAAGGACACACACATGAGTCAGCAGTACGATATGCACTGAGACACATGCATAGGCCTCTCCCCCAACTCCTTACTGCCCCTAATATTGTTTTACCCTTAATTAAACCAGGAGCACATGATTCGAACACAATTAGAGTGGGTTGAGGGGGAAGGGGAGTGTTTGATTGGGACTGTTCATTAGCCTGACTTGTTTTGCTCCTTTCTCTTTGCCACAGACGACTACCAGGTCAACCCTTATCTCCACAGTGTTCACACATACCCTGTATTTACACTCATTTGACAGTTGTGGAGTCATTCAATTACATAAACACTGATGTTGTTTTAGTATTGAGCCTATGCCCAATTTGCAAGTGGCCCCAGAAGGATAACTGTACTGTCTGGACCTGTTTTTTCGGTTATTACATAGTGGCCACTTATCAAAATTTGGAAAAGGGCTATCTACCCTTGGGGGAAGAGAGGATTTTTCTTTTAAGGAGACCTTCGTATCTTGGGAAATTTTGCCCCCCCCCCTTAAAAAAATTACATACTACACCCCTGTATTCCGATTCATGGCACCCGATGCTTCCAATCGACCGGAGGGGCCTGGTCCCCACTTCCATGAAAATTTTGATACCTTCTGTTTTTTGGAACAACATTTGTTTCTGTGGCGTCAGCTGTATGGGAATTTGAGGGTGTGGATTCTGGCACCAGCACATCTGCGCACGCTACTGCCTGGCCCACCAAGCCACTGAGTATAAGCCCTATACTGCTTTCTTCCACACGTCCAATTTACTCTCACTCATGTATACCAGTATCACAGGACGTACACACCTGCCGGACACTGTGACCATGACACTGTGGCAAGTGATCACCAACAAATCTGTCGCCATGAGGACCCATAACTTGTGATTCAATGGAAAAACCGAATGCCAACCAAACTCGATTTGCACTTGAAACTAGGTCAATGACCCCCTCATTGGCCTTTTAACTGACCTCTTTCACATGAAGTTATTTGGGAAAATGACCCCCTACCGCATTCCACGAGCCCAAAATTATAACATTGTACTCCGGCCTTTAGCAGTAATATTCAGTTTTTCAGCACTTTACTGTCACTGCCTGGAAATCTGAACTCCCCTCAGGATTATCAGGTCCCCAATAATCGGCATACACACTCTCTCGTCATCTTTCACAAGTTGTTTTGGAGTCAGTCCACCCCGGCTATTAATCATCTCACTTGACTGGGAGGCTCAAGTGAGAACAATAATCCCCTTGACCAATACACATATTTACCTCAAAAGGCATACTTCTGGATACATTGAATGCAAATAGAGGAGATAAATAACAAAAATAATTAAAACCAGAAAGCCATAAGACTTAGTGATTCCTTACCTCATTTCTGACCAACCTATAGCCCGACACAAGGGACAATGGGAGATTGTACGCAGCTGTAATGACCGCGTATAAACCTCTGACCTGCCCTCCAAAACATAGGTTTCAAGTACCATACCAAGTCTGGACTGCATCCTTCAGGTGGGGTCGAGGTTATCGTGTTCCCAAGCAAAATTGGCCAAATTATTTTACTTTTTCAACACATTTTCTTTTTGACCACATTCAACCCCCGACCTATACCCACAAACAATAGGGTCCTGTACTACTCCCACAAGAACGCTACCACTGAATGTTCAACAACCCGATCGGACCAACCCTTCTGGCGTTATCGTGTTCACAAGGCTTTCAGACTTTGACCTCTGGTGCTCTCAGATGACCCATGACCTGACCCCCAACCATCGTTTCATGTCCTCATAATGGGGAACCCACATATTAAGAATGAGCTTCATCCCTCTAGGTGAGGTCCAAGTTATCGGTTCACAAGCCAAAATTTGGCCAATTATTGACTTTTCACAAATTTTCTATTTTTTGACCCAAATTCACCTCAACCTAGTACCAAAAAAATAGGGTATCCTGTACTCCCCAGAAAGCTTACACACTGATTTCACCAGACGACAATCCTTCTGGACTTATCGTGTTTTTACAAGGTTTTCAACTTTGACCTCTGTGACCTCATATGACCTCTGACCTTACCCCATACACGGTTTCTGTACTCCCCTAAGAAAGTTACACACCGAAAGGTGACCCGAGCTCAACCATTCTGGACTAAATCGTGTTCACAAGGTTTTCAGATACTTTGACTCTGTGACCTCAGATGACCTCTGAACCTGACCCATACAATAGGGTTCATACATCATCATGGGGAACACCATACCAAAGTATGAGCTTCAATCCATCCAGGTGGGGTCGAGTTATTGCTGTTCTACACAAGCCATGCGTCACAAACACACAGACACACACAGCCACAGGCGGCCTCGCATGACTGCCTAGATTCCTCCGACTTCGCAGGAATAAAAGAAGTAAGAAATGTCCAAAATAGTCTAACAGTTCTCTTCCAATGTCCATAAACAAGTAGTGAGTCTAACAGAATGCTCCAGTTCCAGACAATATTTGAAGCTTTAATAATAACGAAAAGAGCAGTAAACTGGGCAGCTGAGGTTGACAGGGCGTCTAGTTCCAAGGCGCGAATGGGTGGGGTGGGGTGGACTCGCTTTGACCGCATCCCTTTTTTGCCACACAAAATGGTCACACGAAGTCAAATGAAGGCTCTTTCTGATCCGAAGGTGACATTGACAGCTGAATTGTCACAAAACATGATTTTGCAGAAAATCTATTGAAACCCCCCCAAAAGCGACGAGCACTGCAATTGAGGTCACAGGTCACAAGATTGTGGAATGAATACCGGATATAACGTGCACCCCCACCCTGTCACCATTGAAAGACCCCAAGAAAATCACTATAAACCATTCTAACTGCACTCAATTTGGAATAAAATTCTCTTGATATCTTCGCACACAACAATGTCCAAAGGGGTCCAATTTATGGACATTCCGATCGAAGGTCAAAGGTCAAACACCGATAGGTCAACGAATGGATCACTTTGGCACACATCCCCACCTCGACAGACATTTGGTTTCAATGTTATGGCCAAAAAACTAGTTTTTGACTCTAATTGACCTTCATGACCTTGGATGACGTGAACTTATGATCAAAAAAAATGTACCCTAGATTGGTTACCCCTTTCCTGAATACTAAACCACACAGGAAGGTCACTGGAAGTGCAGGAACACATACTATTTTACAGTTTTATTCCCATACGTGACCTTGAATGCCCTTTGATGACATGACACTTTTTAATGAAAATCTCACTCTCGCTGAGATGCACGCAGACCTACGAGCATTTTGTATCCCAATTATACTGCCGATGCATTCCAAAAAGGTGTATCGAAACCAACCTTTGACCCACTTTTAACTTGAGAACACGAGGTTCACGATTGACGCGTTAGTTTGGTTTTCGGTCCATTCATCACACAGAGCTCTGCACATATCCCAAATTGACAAGTTTTTTTAATTTTCTTCTGCCCTGTAACTCTAAAAATCGGCACAACCATTCGAGATTCTACCTCCTAAACCTTTTTAAAACCTCATCATCAAGTAGTTTGAACCACGATTCTAAAAACACCATGACATAATCACTATGAAACATCCTAAATGCACTAATTTTTCAAATGCAAACTTTGACCCTGATTCTTCGCACACAAAGGTCCCATTGGGTAATTTAATGGTCCATTCGATCGGGAGGTACCTTTGAGATCCGAAAATGGCCACGCAAATTTGATGGGCCCAAAACATGGGAAAGGTCAAATTGAGGTCAAAGGTCCACAGATGAGGGTCAATAAGTGGATCACAATGGCGCACCTCTCCACCTCGGCAGACATTTGGTTCCATGTATTGCCAAAAAACAGTTTTTGGCCCCTAATTGACCTTTGATGACCTTGGATGAACATGACCGTTATGTTTGAATATGTTCCCTCTCATCCATCGCAACTAGTCCCAAAAGTTGCAGCGATTTAAGACCTTGCTAATAGGAGTCCATTCCCTTTTACTATTTCAGATTATGGCCTCTCATGCCTTTGGTGACCTCGCCGGCACAGGAAAATAGGGATCAACTACACAACATGACGAACCTACATGCGGAATATGAACTTGCTTGCGTTCTTCCGATATCGTCCCGGACAAAGGTGTCCACACACACCACACACATCACACACGCACACACACCACACACACACACACACACACACACAACAACCACACACACACGACACACACCATCTTGCTGACCGCATAGATTCCTTTGCCGTTGGCAGGAATCAAAAGCTCTTAAACTAGTGTACTCATTTATAAATCTTTGACCTTGGATGATTGACCTCCGAGATCATCCAAGAAAGCTTTGACTTGAGGTGTGGGGATATTAGCATTAAGTTCAGTTTAGTTTTCCTTTAATGGAAAAGTTCAGGAGGAAAATTTATTGAGTCTAATGAAAGACCGTTACCACACACCCAAGAAAACACAGAAACTCCCCACAACTCCTGCAAAAACAGTCAAGAATGTTCTTTAAGGCATCGAAGTCTTACCAAACAACCTCTGCGAGGCTATTCCTCTGAAGACTCACTCTCTGTTGAGAAGCAATACTTCCGAATGTTCAATCTGCAACCTTCACCACGAAACTTGGAATAAGGCCCCTATCAGTGGTATAATTTGAAAAACCGAAGAATATCAGAAGAAGGTTTCGAAGTCCCCCCCATGACAATTTCCGAAAAACTGAATCAAATCACCCCGAATTCGTCTTAGCTTACACTGATCAGACTGAGACGCTTCAATCATTCCTCATACGGCAAATCTCGCAGACAGTTATTATCCTAGTAAATACTCTCTCTACGTTATCATTTGCGGCTTCTCTTTCGCGGCGACATAATGATTCCACCTTCGCACTGAATATTCCAGGTGAGTTAATACTACCTGCCCTAAACGTCTGACAACATTACCTTTGTCAAGAAAACTGAATTACCTTTCATCACCGAGAATCCCATTTCATTTCCAGCATTTCTCGCACATGGCTTGGTGGTTTCAACGTAGAATTGTATACACAAGATTTCTGTCCGAATTGACCGCCTTGGGTTCTTGACCATTCAAAATTGCCAAGACAAGTTGGCGGTATGATAGTTTGGAGCCACGCTGTGAAAGCCGCTAAAGCTGTGGGGACCCGTGATCCCGACAAACGATAATCCATTTAGCGCTCCTAGAGGTGACAGCGAATTAAAAAGAATATTAACACATTAAACTGTCATCCCTCTTTATTCGCTCATTCAAAAAAGGGTACACTTTGGAAATTATGACCTGGTGTACCGCTAGGAGATAATCACCCTTTGATGCCTGGCACTTCCAGAATGCCATCGCACTAATGAATTGACGTTACAGGATATGACAAAACATGCTACATGCGAATTGTTACATATGGGGTCTGGAAGAAGGGCAACGTATGGCGGGTTGGTATTTATTATGTGGTTAGGTAATTATTTGTTTAGTTAGTCAGTCGTCAGCTGAGCTGAGTTCATTTGATTCGAATGCTTGGGTTCAGGAAGCCAAGTACGGTTCATCAAGGAACCTGGTGTATTTATGTAGATGAGCACCGGCGCTAACTCGCCTCCTCTTTCGACTATGCTCAAATGATTACCGAAGCAGGGGTGTCACCATTCCAACCTGCCTCCTGGGACCGCCATTTTACGGTCCCTTCTGAAAGGAAGATCAGTGAACTCCAGGAGCCGACTTCATTTCGGAACCTGGACCAGCGGAAGATTATGTCCCAAAAGTGTCTCTCACCGCCGACGACGGCGAAACCTAATCGCAAATATCACGAACGAACCCCAGGCACCCATGCACGAATCTCCTGCCCACAGGCGGGGGTGAAGTCAAGACTCACCATCGCAAATGCAAGGCAGGAACGTCCAGTGACTGCGGGAATTTCGGAACTCTGGAAGTGTCAATGATTCCACTCTGCCGTTCTTATGCCCTTATAAAGGTGAGGCTAACTCTCGGACAAAGACCTTAATATAGTGACCGTATCTGGCCAACAAAACTCCATCGCGCTAAGCAGAGTATCTGTTAATGGTGTCATCTCATATAGTGTAAAACTACCATGCATTTTTCATCTTCCTTCTGTCAGAGGTATATCCATTTATTATTCGTTTCATATTTCCTAAACGTATCCCACTCCCCTTTTCTCGTTATACCGTGGCCGGTCCTTCAATGACGAAAACCCAGTCAGGTCGCCCCTAATGATCCCACTGGAGGATATAGTTTCTCTCGAAAAAACTGCGATGGGCATGAATAACTGTAAAATAATGCGAACAAGCAAATATGGTATACCCTCAGGGCAAAACGTTTAAGTGAAGCTATAATGCATTGCACGTTTTTTTTAACAGTACCGCTTGAGGTTATAAAATCCGAAAAGGCAATATACGCACTGCATTTTGTGAAGTGTGAAATGGTCTCACCTGTCCAACGGGAACTAATTGTTCGTATGAAGATGAGCCATCTCAGGAATGATTGGTGAAAACCTTCTATGCTATTTCCATCTTGTCTGTGTTTTCTGAATTTACGGTAGCTCGGACCACGGGGCGTGTGCATGCAAGGTGGCATAGGGAGCCATGTGGGAACACTGGGCAAGAATATCTGACTTTTGTGCTGCCTGATTAGATGGACAAATCACACGTTTTACCATCGTTAGAATAGGTGGCATAATGTGGAAACACTCAGGTGTGATATAGCGACTTCACTATTCGGAACGGGTAAACTTCGATCAATAAAAAGCTATACTTCGATCAATAAAAAGCTATACTTTTTCTTGAATTTCTGAATTGGCAACAGAGTTCTGGTGTCCTATACCAGCCATGCCATACAGAGCGATTGACACAGTACCTCTCAAAACAAGAGCGAATCAGTAATAATCGAATATTTAAAACGAATGACCTCGTCGTTATGTTGTTTTGTTTCTTGTGCACCATTAAATTCGATTTGACTGGAGGGTATTTTGCTCTCCGGTAATCAGCGTACTTCCCGACTTTGGAAAATGTCTGGATAATAAAATGAATATTGAAAACTGGAGGGCTGCGCAATTGGTTTTCAAATATTGTGGTCGGCAAACACAATCACTATAAATTATGCCAGAAACCGATACAATTAAAAGCAGTACTGCAGGGGCAGAAAGTATACGTGAAAGTAAAGGACACGCCTAGCGTTAAAAGATGAACGTCGTTATCACATGCTGTTTTCCATTGCACCTGAAAAAAATCTTATGAAACACACACGTGACAACTGCAGCCGTGCGGAGATCGGATGGACAACCCGCGATCTAGTGATTAGTGTGCACACCGCTCCGCCTGCGGAGCTATCGGTGAACGAATACCAACTCGAACCAGCTCTCCTCGAGGACCTGACTGAAGACCACAGCATTCCGGTCTGGAACTCAGTTGTAATAACCTACAATACTCTACTCGTGTCGTTTCAATTAACCGTCGCAGAAAAAGCGTGACTCCCTCTTCCAACACATAAATCTTCCCATCATTCCCCACTTCTTGTTCACCTCCTCCAACACCGTATCACTTCGCAGGATTCCGACCTTCGAAACACAGGAAATCGATAAATAGAAAACGTCCAGAATATGCCACTACACGGAGGCCGGATGTTGATGAACCCTCCACAAGGATCGCGTGAAACTCGCTGGTCAATGAACTACCTGAGATGAACTTCAAAAAATATTTGACCTGTGATCAGATATGTGAGGCTGATTTGGTGTGAGGTATAAGTTAAGATACAAGTATTTTTTAACGTGAAGCTCGAATGTTCAAGATTTCACACTCTATACTGTAGCTCTATCTGACCTATTCATACGCGATTTTAAGATGCCTCACGTGGTCGGCGTTCTTATTGCGTATTATCATTTGCACTCGTTCTTAGAATAATGAGCCAGGTAACGGGTTAGAGTCACGTTCAACGAATGGTATAAACCTTTTGAGAAAACACACTCTCATCTCGGTCTACTCATTAAGGCATTTTTAGAGATATCGTTCGACTAAAGACTAGTCGTACAGGCAGACAATCGAACGTAAAAGCAGGTGCTGTACGCATGATTCCTAAAATTCACAAGGCCTTTTTTTTTCGTCATACGCACACCATTGTCTGTTGCTAGGTTACCACTGAGTACACCTAATCTAGGATGATTCGAAAAAGATTGGTTGATGTGAAAAATTACATTTACTGATATGATAAATACACAGGGATACACAACACACATGTATCTTCTACCTCACAGGCATAATTTCGCTTCGAATATTAAACGGACCCCTATCTACCTACATTGGACACATTGAATAACATGAACAACGGTATATAATATGTCTGACGAGTTGAATATCTTATTACCTCATTCTCCGAAGTATCATGCAGACATGACGATGTGAATAATGTATGGGGGTTAATATACTCTGTGAGGTTATGTGAACTGCTCACTCCGGTTTTGTATGTGACCAGGTTATCTATAGTGATATTGATTTGCTTCCCTATAAAGGAGTCGTTATACTACGACGCCGCTGGGCACAGAGCCGCATATTTTGTTGTTGTTGTTTCGTTTTTCCTCTCGATCGTCTAATGTTAGCGATAAGATTGTTTCCAACCATGTAGCACCTGGCTGTGAGGGTAACATTCCCCTGAGATTCTTAGCCATGCACTGTGCATAAACATACTGCGGATAACATACTCTGCGAGGATTGCTGAAAAACCTATACAGTTGGTGTTCCAAAACAACAAACCTAATGTGTTTCCCCCACTGAGTAGGCCTACTGATCCAAAGCCACAAACAAATACCAATGACATAACTGCTGGAAAATATGAATGCTTTCTACTAGTCCAGGAGCAGGGACCACTAAATTTTGGATTCGTTCAACCGGCACTACATCTAAGTTCCGACTTGACAGAATGGTTGAATGGACCCTCAGGAACAGCCCCAGGTAGTATGTACAAGCAAATTGTGGTATCAATTTTTTTCTACAGGCCATTTTCTAACGTAAGGGGTGCGCGACGCTATTTTCATTGATTTGAGGTCGAGTTTGGAAAAATAGCCAAATCTTTGCAAATAATGGACAAATTCTGACCATTTTAGTATCAATGCACTCGACATTTTATTTACGACTTTTGCCCCTTTAATAATTTTACATGCAGATTACTTTTGTGAAAATTGGCATCTTGCTACATTTAGTACTTGACGTAAAAGGCGCAACAATCAAAATTCTTCAGAAATGTTGATACAGATACACACAGATTCTTTTCTGCCCATTGCTGGTGAATAGATTAACTGTGCTAGATTTCTGAAGAAAAAAATTACGAGCATGGTTATCATTTTTGGTGGATTTTTCACAGAATTATGGCAGTTCATTACCCATACCCTTAGACGATTTTGCTGTTCCTTTCGGTGATTGGGTACCTAGGTATCTTTTGAACTACAGTGGTTGTCTGTTGTATTTCTAAACACACTAGATCATTTTACACATGCTAAAATAATAACATTGGGGTGTTCTTATGTCACTTTGACCCCAAAGTCCATACTAATTTTCACGTTAGTCATCATCCTCATCATCGTCATCTTCAAAAAGCTGAACCAGAGTCAAGCCAACAAGCTTCAGTGCATGACAGTTCATTCTTCTTGCACGCACAGTCTTCCTACTGCACAAGGACATCATGCATCTACATGATGTGATTTCCACCAGTCCACTTGGTGCTGGGTCTCTGGTCATTAACATGGGTGTCAGAGAGTCATCTGTGCACATAACCATTGGTCTTTCTGGAGGGTGCAAGTCTTGAACTGGAATGAGAGCCCGCCTCCACACGGGTTCTTGGTAGTTGGCTCGCTTGATGTGATGGAGAAGGCTGTCTGATGTAGGATGTAGGAGGCGAGGCTTCATTTCTCTGGCCCCTCTGATAGAAAAGCCAGTACCTGAAATCGTTGGCTTTCCTGCCAGCTTTCTTCTCCTTGGTGTAGAGGTTGCACAGGAACACTTCAATTCCTGACAGAGTGTCCTCAGACACTGTGCCTTGGTGCCCAGCTGTGCTACACTATGCTGGTGTACTTCGGACCCACTGAGCATATTGCAAGCTTCTTCTTCTGATACCACAAAGTGAACTAGTGGAGTCGCATCCGGTGACAGCGTGTAAGCCTAGCAAGGCATCACAAACTTCTGAAACAGTTCAGCAGGCCACGTGTGCATGGGGATGTGTCTCAGCTTGTCTTTGACACCAGTGCGGGACCACAGTTGATCACAGTTGAGACGTGTGTGGTACAGAGTACAGCTACATCTGTATCTGGTGATGAATGACAATCCTTGTGTGACTGTGTGATGCATGCTCGGCATGCAGCAGCAACCTGGTATATGCCTCCTCATGGTCTGACCTCAGAGGTGCTACGTCCTCACAGTGTCCTGTTCGCACCATCACTGCTCGTTCCCCTCCTTGAACCCCCCGGCAATGACAAGCTGCTGACCTGGTTACAGGTTCTCTTTGGCCATAGAGCACCAGCTCTCTGCCAGGAGGTGGTGCTTGGGCCATGTTTTATCTACTCGTTGTGTGCGCTCTCCGGCTTTGCTTGACTTTGTCCTGTGTTGATCCATGACAGCGTCGACTCGTGTGCATCCATTCTGACTAAGAGGTGAGGTGATCAAAGGTTGATGCACCACCATCTTTGACCATCTGCACTGAAGCCATTACATCAAAGAGATAAGCAGTTGCCATCTCTGGGGATGGTGTTGGAAGTTTGCACCCCTGACATCGCCACTTTTTCCATCTCGCTGAGAGTACAGGCTTGTGGTTTTTCTCAGACTACCATCACTGTGTGCAAGAGTGCATGGAACTGTAGAAAGCTCATATGTCAGGACTTTCTTGAGGTCAAGCTGTCTTGTCTTTGCTGAAATTACCAGGGCGACAAACAGATGTCGGTAAGCAGATACAGTCATCATTTTGTCATCTGTCGTCTTGACTGCTTTCTTTTGGCCAAGATGCTGAACGTCTTGATCCCGAGCTTTGGTATGGGATTCCAGAATGGTACCTCACTGGTGTTCAGTCGCTGTTACACAAAGGTGTTCATCTGTGTCTTTCCCAGCTCATAGCTTTAGAGCAAATGCCGGTTCTCCCCCCCTCTTTGGGCATGACTACTCCAGTGGCGATGTTGGTCAGTGGTATTCTGGAATCGCCATCATCTTCATCATCAAGGCAAAATGGGTTGGTCATGAGCCCACATGTGACAGTGGACAGGAGTTCCATGACATCTCCCTCGTCTCTCTCTCGTCTGTCTGTTCCAGCCTCTTTGGGGGTGCCGACTCAGTCAGAGTCCTGCAGGCCGCACATTCCTCATTGAGTTGTGACTGAGAGGCGCTCGTGGCTGGTTAGGAACCCACGTTTCAGAGCTTCAGTTTAATGGGGTGATCCAAATATGCCCCCTTTGGTCTTCGATTCCAGGTTTATGGACTGCTCCAGTGCCATATCTGTCCACACCTGAGCAAACGGCAGGTTGATCTACTGACTGCATGGTTACAGTGGACTGCACTGGTGAACTGTAGGGTGAGTCTCCAACAGACGGTTCATGTCTGCCAGGTAGAACAGGCAGCACGAGAGTAGTTTCGCCGGTCCATGGCAAAGAAGTGCGGCATCATGCCTGCTGCTGCCGACAGATGAAGGCTCCAGTCACCGCTTCTCTCAGCCCTGATAAACTGAAGATGCAGTTGGACCATGGTGACGTAGCAGCCCAGAATGCAAACAGGGCAGACTTGGAGCGTGCTTCAGTCGTGACCATTGTGAACTGTTCATCCACTGTTCTGAGATTGCTGCTTCAGCTGCTGCAGGGCTTCCTCAATGTTCTCATCATCCTCGACTGCTTGCCTACAAGCTGTCACTGCCTGTACTATTGCTGCTTCGTTGATACCTCCATGACTGGGAAGCCAGGTCACCGATGCTTGCCACCCTAGTCAAAACATGGCCTCCATGAGCAGTTTGTGCCCTTGCATGCCACGATTGTATGATTTGCCTGTCAGAAGGTGTGAAGTTGTGCCACTGCCTTACACTCCGGATTCGATCAGCAGATCTTCTATTCCTGAGCGTCAGACTTCTCTCCCAACAAGGACAGGTAGTTGGTTGCAAACATGAAAGCCCCCAAGACGGATGAGGATGTTGGAAAACTCTTCAGGTCGGCGCCAGTGATTTCTTTTTGCACTTCACTTAGATAGATCGCGAGGTCGAAGTATGAACACTCTTCCCGCCGAAGGCTGGTCATCATAGCTTGCACATTCTTTATGACCGTTGTACACAGTGCTGGATTCCGTTGGTGATCCATCTATCATCGGACAGTAGCCAATATTGGTGATGGAAGGGATGGCAGGTTGCACCACGGCATTGAACCCACTCCAGCCTGGTATGATCTGCTGGTCTGTTGGTACAGATGTGATTCCTACTTCAAACATCTTCGTTGGGCACAGTCTCACCAGAGCCCATGGTATTGTTTGGCATCTTCCTGTGACTTCAAGGACCGCTCTCTCTTTGAATGGTCTGCATAGATTCTACGCCGAGGTGCTGACCCAAACTCACCTTTCTGGTACAGCACAAGGGTTGTTGCATGGGTTGTGGTCTTCCCGTCCAGGGTTCCTCATTGAGATCCATTGTTGTCTGCTGCAGCTTGAACAAACCCACCAGGCACAATGTTGGATGGCACTGCTATTCCAGAGGGATCAAAACTGTGCCAGATCCTCTTTGCAGGCTGGTGTCTATGGTTCAACATAATCATGGAGGCAATGACCCATTCCTGTTGAGCATGGTGACCAACTGCTTCGATCCTGTGAGATGGCGGAGTGCCATTGCTAGGCTCACATGCTTGGCATCTTTATGAGACCATGGGAGTGCAGTGTACAAATCTTGTGCTATCATCACAACTCGTCTTTCATCGCCAGGTTGCTGAATTCAGGAGACCTGAATTCGTCCTCACCTTCCTTCTGAGGGGTTCCAAAGATCCAGCGGAGCATCCCATTATAGAGACTCTGGTCAGTCCTCTTTTCCTTCTCTGGGATGTGTGACACGTGACTGCAGTGCTAGGCAAGCAATAAAACTTGGTTATTTTGTGACATGACACTGCCAAATTTCTTGAAAATACTGTAGGTTGCCAACTCATGCAGCCATTGTTAATTGAGAAGGTCTGAATATCTCCGAAACTTTCAATGGTGTGATGAAGGGCATTTGTGGAGTTCGCACAGCATCCATTTCATGCTTGGGAACTCTTCATTTCATTAGGGCATGGGTTAGAAGAAATATAGGGGGCCTACAATTGGCCGTGTACATTGGGATACATTACGAGATACTGGAAATACCATTTCTCTGAGCAGTAAGCAAAATCAGGGTTAAAAATCATGCTTAACAGTATACGAAACTATTATAAAGAAGATGATTCAGGATTATTTACATCATAGTAACACAATATCTCACATAGCCAGAAAGAATATTTGGGAAATTCTGACAAATGCAACCTTGGTGTACCGTCCCACTTAACCGACTGGAGGGGTGAGTGGACACACATGAACATAAATGAATGGTTATCCCCAAATATCGGTTCAAATGTAGTAATCACCACTCTGGGTAACTTCAACATACTGCCTAGGGGCCTAGAACATCAATTTACAACTGTAAACTAGCTCGAGGGATACCAGTTGTAAGGTTCGTTTAGCCGCAGCGAACATACTCATTTTCCAAAATGGCCGCCACCTACAACCCTGAGTGCACTATTTACCTCCTTCTGCAGATTCTTCATCAAATGTGAGAATGATTACATTTGTACACACACTATTTTCGTGTCTGGACTATTCCAATAACACCCTATATTGCAGGTACATTTGGTTTGGAAAATCCCTTCAAAGTACAAAATTCCCTATTTCATTAAGACATTCTTAGCCCCACCCCTTCAGACCTGATGGATCACATACCACAACACCACTTGGAGCCCATATATAACCTATAGTTCACTACGCCACACGTGCTCATTGTGTGACGAGTAGGGACCTACACCACAGTGCACTCCTTTAATACAGTTGTTAACTCTTAGAAATGAAATAAACAATAATCCATTCACCTTTGACGAATCATTCCCTTTATATTACCCTAAAGTTACAAGGAATCGTTTATACTTATAGTCCGACATTTTACACCTTCTAAAATTACCCGCACTTATTTTTTATTTGGAAAATCCCTAGCGATGTCTTCAGCTGTACTGCTTTGTTTAAATAGCGAAACTGGTATCAATAGAAAGCTGGGAAGTTCAGCTTGAAGTTAGCACAATTATTGCCGACATTGGCAACAGCACTGCATTTTGTACGGAAGTATAGTGAGGTCACATTTTGGGGAAACCTATGGCTGATTTTCCAAACGTGGCGGCCAATTTGAAAAAAACGAGCGTCGCGCACCCCTTATGTTAGAATATGGCCTGTAGAAAAAAAAAAGATACCACAATTTGCTTGTACATACTACCTGGGGATGTTCCTGAAGGTCCATTCTACAAGTCTGGCAAGTCGGACCTCAGATGTAGTGCCGGTTGAACGAACTCAAAAAAACTAGAGCACTTACAGAAAAGCTATGGAACTATACAGGGAGACAGGCCAGTATTCAAATGGATAAGAACTGTATTCTTATGCAGCCTCATGCACGTGAAGACGTGTACTACCCCAATATCACATTAATGCGAGATCGAGGACTCAAAGTGAGCCTCCTCTATTAGGGCGAATGCGGAGTGAGGCTTGGTTCTCGTGAGCAAGCATGGACAATGGAGCATCTTGAATGCTGTATTCAATTTTCGCAAAGGAATATCTTCCCCAAAAGCCAGTCAACGTCCGTATACACGAGCTGCAGCATTTGTATGTTCTTTCCGCATCTCCATACAGTTTATTAGACTTTACTCGGCCTTTACAACTTAAAAATGTAATTATCAAACCCTGCACACCGCATCCCGCATCCCGCATCCCGCATCGGCACTCATATTACTACTATGGAATAACCACTAATAATAATAATAATAATAATAATAATAATAATATAATAATAATAATAATAATAATAAAATAATAATAATAATAATAATAATAATAATAATAATATAATAATAATAATAATAATGATATTAATAATAATAGTATAATAATGAGAAAAAACAGAATGCTTCACCGATCACTGTCAATTTCTAACAAACGTAACACAACAGTATTTTCTTCATCATTCTTAACTAAGTAACTGCTTGAAAGCCCTCCCACCACAGTACGGAAGCTACTTCAGAGGAGCCGCGGCAGAGATTAAAGTAGTAATCTGTTTTGAGATCCCTTCTGTCATTTTAGATCGCCGCAGCGAAAATATGGTGACTTCAACCTGGCCCTTTATAAATAATAACACCAATTTAACTAGCTCTATTTTTGCTCTACAAAATAGTTGATAAGAACAATATGAAAATGGAGATATCGTAGGACAAATCATACAGTATTGAGAGACACATCGTATAAAAGGTACATGTGGAGAGGCATAAGAACAGCGAGAACGCTGTTAAAGCGTTATGGTGTATATGTTACGCATGTTAAAACTCACTGTCATCAACTGTATTAGCATTGGATCAATTACGCAAAAATGAAAGATGGAAAGGGTAATAAAATGTTCTTCGCTACGAAAGAATACACGTTTATATTGTTTAGAGATGACTTTTGGGCATTCCATTCGTCTATTTGCATGGGATAAACCACAGTAAAACAGCTGAAATCCACTTTCGAAGTCTTCGGGTTTCTTTCGTTAACAATATATGACGATTGTGTGCATTAGTTATATATCCAGTTGGATTTGCCGAACCAAGTTCCATCGATATGTACTGATTATAACCTGTAAAGTGTAGTAGTTCAGTTTTTCATCTTCATTTCTGTCATTTATTGTGACATTTCGTTTTCCCTAAAACCTATCTCACTCACCTCCCTAATTTTACACCTTGGGAGGTATCATGGATAAATCCAGTTCAAGTCGTATATATCCTGTTAATATAATATTCACGGCAGCGCAGTCCCTCACTATTATACCGCTGTTGGAAACACTGAATGCATCACAGTTTAATCACGCCTCTTAGAGAACTACCTTCAGCATGAATAACATGTAGAATAATGATTATCTAATAGTAAGAGAATAGCGATAAAAATAGATGAGCAAATATGTACTTAAGGGTGCGTGCATTCCTCCAGGCAATATAGTAGGCCTACTCTGTACTGTTTCAACCGTTTTCTTTTTCATGCCATGAATGAAGCGACCTTCAGGGTATAGCTTTCATTAAAGGAGAACACGCCTTGCATTAATGGCGTACCAAAAACGGTTGCCGGCTGCTCAATTGGTAACGATTGTTCTGGTGAATATAAAGTACATCTGTGGCTTACAACTGTATTTTTCAATGAGTGTATTGTACATAAATCCACTGAATTAAATCATGGTGGCAACTAGAGATTTTGACGATATTCTGTACAATGCACTTGTGCCTGCCTAGGGTTGAAGCGTTAATACCTACTGTAACTACTACTTCTATTACCTTGGCTGTGCTTATTACGTTAGCAGTAGCTTCGACATACGAGCCTGGGGGTGTACCTAGCCTAGCGGCAAGATTTGCCCACCCAAGTGTTGGGCAAGATTTGGTTGGGCAAGATTTGCCCAACCAGTGTAGAAGTGTAGAAGTTTAGTTTTTATCTTCATTTCTGTCATTTATTGTGACATTTCGTTTTCCCTAAAACCTATCTCACTCATCTTTTTTAGTTTTACGCCTTGGGAGATCTCATGGATAAATCCAGTTTAAGTCGTGTATATTCTGTTATAATATTCACGGCAGCGCAGTCCCTCACTATTATACCGATGTTGGAAACACTGAATGCATCACAGTTTAATCACGTCTCTTGGAAAACTACCTTTAGCATAAATAACATGTAGAATAATGATTATCTGATAGTAAGAGAATAGCGATGAAAATAGATGCGCAAATATGTACTTAAGAGTGCGTGCATCTCTCCAGGCAATATAGTACTCTGTACTGTTGTAACCGTTTTCTTTTTCATGCCATGAATGAAGCGACCTTCAGGGTATAGCTTTTATTGAATGACAACACGCGTTGCATTAATGACGTACCAAAAACGGCTGCCGGCTACTCAATAGGAAACGATTGTTCTGGTAAATATGAAGTACATCCGTGGCTTACAACTGTATTTTTCGATGAGTATATTGTGCATGAACCCACTGAATTAAACCACGAACTGGAGATTTGACGATTTTCTATACAACACACTTGGGCCTGCCTAGGATTAGGCGTGAATTTCTACTATAAATTCCATTATCGTACCATTGCTAGAATAGCAATGATAGAACCATTGATAGAAACTACTACTTATTTTTGGTTGTGCTCATAACGTTAGCGGTAGCTTCGACGTACGAGCCTGGGGTGTACCTGACCTGGCAGTAATGGAGAGGGGGTGGGGGCGCAGCATTGGAACACTGGGCGAGGATATCTTACGTTATTGGAATAGTTTGCTCAGACATCCGCTCCGTTAAACCCTGAGGTCGAAAATGCTCACGTTTCCTCGTGTTCTTGAACTCTCCAGTTGGGAGTTGGTGAAGCATGACCGGGGTGACGTCATGTCAACGGCGAGGCTAGCCTGCGGGGACTCCTCGGACGACGTAACAAGCGGTGTTTCGGTTGGGAGAAGCATTTTCCCTCACCCCATCCCATTAGTGACAATACCAATTTGGTGTGCGCCCAGCCCATGAGGGGTGGAGTTGTCTGGACAGATGCACACAGTTCAGTGTTTTCAGATTTCTCGTAGTACCATTGCTGGAATAGTTGAATTGTCGTACCATTGCTAGAATAGTGAATTGTCGTACCATTGTTTGGAATAGTTGGATTGTTGTACCATCACTAGAATAGGTGAATTGTTGTACCATTGCTAGAATAGGTGAATTGTTGTACCATTGCTAGAATAGGTTAATTGTCGTACATTGCTAGAATAGGTGAATTGTCGTACCATTGCTAGAATAGTGAATGTCGTACCATTGCTAGAAAAGTTTATTTGTCGTACCATTGCCAGAATAGGTGAATTGTTGTACCATTGCTAGAATAGTTGAATTGTCGTATCATTGCTAGAATAGTTGAATTGTCGTACCATTGCTAGAAACGGTGAATTGTCGTACCATTGCCAGAATAGGTGAATGTCGTATCCTTGCTAGAATAGGTGAATTATCGTACCATTGCTAGAACAGGTGAATTGTTGTACCATTGCCAACATTGCCAGAATAGGTGAATTGTTGTACCATTGCTAGAATAGTTGAATTGTCGTACATTGCTAGAATAGGTGAATTGTTGTACCATTGCTAGAATGAGTGAATTGTCGTAATTTGTCTAGAATAGTTGATTTGTCATACAATTGCTAGAATTGGTGAATTGTTGTACCATTGCTAGAAAGAGTGAATTGTCGTACCATTGCCAGAATAGGTGAATTGTCGTATCATTGCTAGAGTAGGTGAATTTTCGTACTATTGCGGGAATAGTTGAATTGTCGTACCATTGAGAGAATAGTTGAATTGTCGTATCATTGCTAGAATAGTTGAATTGTCGTACCATTGCTAGAATAGTTGAATTGTCGTACCATTGCTAGAACAGGTGAATTGTTGTACCATTGCTAGAACAGGTGAATTGTCGCATCATTGCTAACTAGGTGAATTGTCGTACCATTGCTAGAATAGTTGAATTGTCGTACATTGCTAGAATAGTTGAATTGTCGTACCATTGCTAGAATAAGTGAATTGTCGTATCATTGCGGGAATAGTTGAATTGTCGTACCATTGCCAGAATAGGTGAATTGTTGTACCATTGCCAGAATAGGTGAATTGCTGTACTATTGCGCGAATAGTTGAATTATCGTACCATTGCCACAATAGGTGAATTGTTGTACCATTGCCAGAATAGGTGAATTGTCGTACCATTGCTAGAATAGTTGATTTGTCGTACAATTGCTAGAATTGGTGGATTGTTGTACCATTGCTAGAAAGAGGTAATTGCCGTACCATTGCAAGAATAGGTGAATTGTCGTACCATTGCAAGATAGTTGGAATTGTCGTACCATTGAGAGAATAGTAGAATTGTCGTATCATTGCGGGAATAGTTGAATTGTCGTACCATTGCTAAAATAGTTGAATTGTCGTACCATTGCTAGAACAGGTGAATTCTCGTACCATTGCTAGAACAGGTGAATTGTCGCATCCTTGCTAGAATAGGTGAATTGTTGTACCATTGCTAGAATTTATAGTTGAATTGCCGTACCATTGCTAGAAAGAGTGAATTGTCGTACCATTGCTAGAATAGTTGAATTGTCGTATCCTTGCTAGAATAGGTGAATTGTCGTACATTGCTAGAATAGGTGAATTGTTGTACCATTGCCAGAATAGGTGAATTGTTGTACTATTGCGAGAATAGTTGAATTGTCGTACCATTGCCAGAATAGGTGAATTGTTGTACCATTGCTAGAATAGGTGAATTGTTGTACCATTGCTAGAATGTTTTTATCTTTGTCGTACAATTGCTAGAATTGGTGGATTGTTGTACCATTGCTAGAATGAGTGAATTGTCGTACCATTGCAAGAATAGGTGAATTGTCGTATCATTGCTAGAGTAGGTGAATTTTCGTACTATTGCGGGAATAGTTGAATTGTCGTACCATTGAGAGAATAGTTGAATTGTCGTATCATTGCTAGAATAGTTGAATTGTCGTACCATTGCTAGAATAGTTGAATTGTCGTACCATTGCTAGAACAGGTGAATTGTTGTACCATTGCTAGAACAGGTGAATTGTCGCATCATTGCTAACTAGGTGAATTGTCGTACCATTGCTAGAATAGTTGAATTGTCGTACATTGCTAGAATAGTTGAATTGTCGTACCATTGCAAGAATAGGTGAATTGTCGTACCATGCTAGAATAAGTGAATTGTCGTATCATTGCGGGAATAGTTGAATTGTCGTACCATTGCCAGAATAGGTGAATTGTTGTACCATTGCCAGAATAGGTGAATTGCTGTACTATTGCGCGAATAGTTGAATTATCGTACCATTGCCACAATAGGTGAATTGTTGTACCATTGCCAGAATAGGTGAATTGTCGTACCATTGCTAGAATAGTTGATTTGTCGTACAATTGCTAGAATTGGTGGATTGTTGTACCATTGCTAGAAAGAGGTAATTGCCGTACCATTGCAAGAATAGGTGATTGTCGTACCATTGCAAGAATAGTTGAATTGTCGTACCATTGAGAGAATAGTAGAATTGTCGTATCATTGCGGGAATAGTTGAATTGTCTTACCATTGCTAGAATAGTTGAATTGTCGTACAATTGCTAGAATTGGTGGATTGTTGTACCATTGCTAGAATAGGTGAATTGTCGTATCATTGCGGGAATAGTTGAATTGTCGTACCATTGCTAGAATTATAGTTGAATTGCCGTACCATTGCTAGAATAGGTGAATTGTCGTACCATGCTAGAATAAGTGAATTGTCGTATCATTGCGAAAATAGTTGAATTGTCGTACCATTGCTAGATAGTTGAATTGTCGTACCATTGCCAGAATAGGTTAATTGTTGTTACTATTGCGGGAATAGTTGAATTATCGTACCATTGCCACAATAGGTGAATTGTTGTACCATTGCTAGAATGAGTGAATTGTCGTACCATTGCTAGAATAGTTGATTTGTCATACAATTGCTAGAATTGGTGAATTGTTGTACCATTGCTAGAAAGAGGAATTGTCTAATTGCTAGAATAGGTGAATTGTCGTATCATTTCGAGAGTCGGTGAATGTCGACTATGCGGGAATTAGTTGAAATGTCGTACCATTAAGAGAATAGTAGACTTGTCGTATCATTGCGGGAATAAGTTAATTGTCGTACCCTTGCTAGAATATTGAATTGTCGTACCATTGTGCTAGTACCGGTGTAATATCGTATCCTTGGCTAATAGGTGAATTAGTCGTACCATTGCTAGAATTATGTTGAATTGCCATACCATTGCTGGAATAGTTGAATTGTCCGGTACCATTGCTAGACTAAGTGAATTTCCGTACCATTGCATAATAGGTGAATCGTCTACCATTGCTAGAAAGGTGAAATTCGGTGCAAGACGTTTTCGCCATTCATTTCGCCCCACTACATGTGTCGCCCCATTTCACACAAGTTCGTCGCCTCATGGGTGTGTGTTCACTACAAGTTCGCCCAGAACACTCCGCCCCTTGACAAGTTTCGCCCACTACGAGTGGTCGTCCCATACAAGTTTGTCCCACTACAACTTCGACCCTTATGCAAGTTCGCCCACAACAAGTTCGCCCACAACAAGTTCGCCCCACCACAAGTTCGCCCCATTACAAGTTCGCCCCTCATTTAATATGGGGTGTCATGTGGGTTGCTGGTGTCGCGCACGCCTTTTTTTCTCGAAGATGGTATTGGAGGTGGTACATGAGGGCTCAATGGGATATTGAAAAACCACCTAGGGCAGTACCACTTCCGCACGATCGAACCTTGAAGAACCGTACAGACGATGGCCGGGTTGTTTATTCTTCGTGTCGTAATATATAAAGGTTGGACCTTAGCTTATTCCCGTTCCCCGCTTATCTAGGGCTCCCACAGACTCTTTACAGAAAACATTGAAGAGCTTTACCTACCAAATTCGAATGTTTTGTATAAATATTTAATGATTATGGAAATTTGTTGGAATACACTTTAGCCAGCAGACCGCAGTAACCCTAAATGCGTTAGTACAACACATGGTATCCATGCCGTAAGAAATGTAAGTTTAACCTTCTTTGTTATCCTCGCACTTTTCACATCTTGAAGGCTACACAAATTCTATAACCATTTTACTGTTTGCGGACGCCATGGAAGGATTTCCGACGAACATAGAAGTGTTCAATCGTTTTCGCGTTTAGGCGGCAGCGCACGTAAGTCTTAAAAATGCTCATGGTTATTTTTACGAACACTTCACATTGAGTTTGGCTTTTAGCTTACGTTGAGAGTTCGTATTAACAATGAAGTCAATTGCCATGTCAATATTAACTTGACACTTTCTTGGTACTTTCTATTCATTACATTATGGCGACCAAGCCTCCAGATTAAACAGCAGATCCCCAGTGTAAGGTCCAATCGGCTATCGTCAAAATACCGAATGATCCCCTGTAATACAGTTCAGTATAGAACAGTACTTTGGAAACCCCTGTAATACACCACCTATAGTGGCATCCAAATCGATCACGAAATATTAATAAAAGCCTCATTCTTTTTTAGGTGTATCTATTCTCGTATTTTCTGTTTTCGGCGGCCGAAATGCAACATTGGCGCAGTAGAGTATGCTGGCGGTAATGCAACAACGCTAGAACCTCTAATTTGGGTGTGGGCTTTTGATAGGTTCCGCTTTTCCCCTGTACTTGTTTAACGGGAACCGATTATATGGCCGCTGGCCTTTAAAATACGTATCATGGAATACTCGACATACATAAAAAAGGTCCCCTAAGTTAGGCAAATCAAGAGCACACCAACAAACAAAACTGCCTCAATCATCATGTGGCGTCCGATGATTCTCTAGAGGGGGGGTGGGGGTGAGGTCGGGACCCCTAATTTATGGCCTCCTCTCCCCTATGGGCAAATATCAATCATGGTCCGTCCGACACATGCGCTCGCAAAATTTGATACAACAGGTGTAATAACTTTGCCGACCATGGTTCATGGGGCGAGTTTTGAGCCAACACTCCCCCCTTTTGGGGCCTCGCTGTCATCTTTAGTTTACATCGGTACAATTATTCTATCCTTGGCGTGCTTCACGGCTCTGCCAAACCGGCAGCAAAGATATGAGAGTTCGCATTAGGGTGCCTCGGTTGACGTTTCAGGAGAGTATGTTCCTGAATTTCGCGACAGGGTGAATCCTCCAACTGTACATGTACCCATTAGTGCGTGGTTACGTGGCTTATTTCTCCATGCGACCCGGAACAGTCGTGGGTCCTTTGTTTATTACAAGTGGGACACATCATTAGTACCTGACGAGTATTCCATAAATAACACATCAATAAAAATCACAGCACACCTGGGTCGGCTGACATTGGATTCGAAGGAAAGCCGCATTTTCGAATACAATGTGTACTCGGTGACCTAATTACATGCATTAGCAATTAGTATACTTGTCCTACAGGCCTCCACATACTTATATTATATATGGGACGCATTGCAAATATCAAAAGCTTAATAGAGTAAACGGTTGAATGGACTAAAAGTGAATAAAGTAAATTAATCTCTTCCCTGCATGAATTACTCCAAATGCCTGTGTGACATGATAGGGCAATACTTCCAGTTATATTACATGATAAAGTTATATATTAACTCGATTGACCGAAACCGCATGGTTTTCTAATCCAATTACCTAAATTTAGTCATAAGGAGGATCAAAAGGAAGATCTCATGAAGAATCTGAAACCACTGCACCCAAAAGAAGAGACCGGAACTTATGAACCGCCAAAGTTCCCGGAAATGAAACTTTTTGAAAGGCATTAACACTCTTAGACCAACTCTTCAGAGAGGCTGTTCCACTCATCTATCACTCCTTTTGGAGGAGAAGAAACGTTCAAATAGCTGACCTTCCACATTTGACAAACCTTGAACGATGACCCCTAATTAGTGGGGAACTAGTAGTAAATCAGAGAAGTAGTCGAAGGAAAGGCCATCGAAACCTTTGACAATTATGAAAACCTGAATCGAATAACCTCGATTTTGCCTTAACTCCAAGAAAGTGAACCGAGACCTTCACTCTTCCCTTTCATCGACATATCCTGTTTTTGAAATACGTAATACTCAGTGGATTCTCCGGCTGGAGGACTCGCGAAAGCTGATATAAAGATTTTGTAAGATGTTGTTATGTAGCTAATAATTGTTATACTCTTAGTTTTGTGTTGATCATCCAGAGATGGTGACAAGTCACTTGTTTCAAGTCAAGATCAAGGCCTACCATCAAGTCCGATGAGCTGCAAGGCCAGTCAGTCACCAGTCATTCACCTCGGCTCCAAGCAAGTCAAGTCACAAGTCGAGCAGTAGCAAGTCAAGTCAGTCAATTAGATTGAATGCATCAAGTCATGGAACGAGTCAAGTCCACAAGTCACTATTAATGTATCAGATTTTTGTCTTTCAGGATCCCACTGGCATGACCGTCAGTGCTACTGCTTACTTTTGTCCTCATCATATTCAGTCGCACTCTCAATCATACAAAGGATTCATGTATTGAGGCCCTGTTATTACATGGGGACGAAAACTGAAATAGTGAATGGGCAGACTAGCTAATCATGAACGGACATCACATCCCTCAAAGCCTTTCATGTGGTCAGTCGTGCCACCATGACCACTTTGTATGTAGTTACCCCATAGCTCACGAGTCATTAGTCATAGACATTAGTACCACATGCAAGGATTCTCCCCGCTTTCGCACATCACAGATCATACACCAAATCTCACAAGGATTTGGATCATACATCCTCTGATCTGATGTCCCATCACCAATCACAAATAATAAACTGCACAATTACCACCTGTCCTCATTTCACCCCTTGAGTGCATACTGAGAGGAATCCACACAATGCAACGCCCTTCATTATTCATAGATCAACACACAATTTTGCCCACATGAGATAAACAAACCACAAGATCAATTCACAATATTTAATGTAATGATCAAGAGACAACTATGAGGAATGATGGGATTTGCAATATCCCACAAGTCTGGGGGTACATGTATTAGCAGAATGTAAAAAAGGCCTACAACAAAGATTGAAAATTGAAAGAGAGAGTCTGAGTCCAAAAGCCTGATAGGCCTATAACTCTATCAAGGGTATGGCATTGGGTGAATAAACTGTATAAAGAGAACTCTTACACAAACAGATGTCAGTGCTTAATGAACCGTTACTGGCAACAAGGTGTGGCTTCATGAAGTATAATACTAGTATGGCAATGGGGCATCTCAACTTGTCAAGTATGAGGTAGCCTCCACCGCAAAATTCTTGGTACTGTACCGATATCGGAGAATCCTAGCGAAATGGACAATGAAATCAGTGATGTGCACCATCAAATAAGCTCTGGGCTTGAAAGTGGTTTAGACATTATCAAACTACAAAAATACTAGTGTTTTGGAAAACGGATGGTGGAAATATTTATGATCCTTGACAGAAATGATGACTGCCCAAGTAAGACTTTGGGACAAGGGCGGCGATTTGTGGTGGCATTGGGACGGGGGGGGGGGGACGTAACAAGAGGAATAATATCTAAGTGTAGCGCCACCACGGGTGGCGCGCAGCGTACCAGAAATTTTACGTTTGACATCCCCCTAGATTGCAGGAAACGGCACTTCCGTGCCATATGGGACATTAAGCAGCATTCCTAATTGAATTCAAAAAAATGTTTTCCCCTTCAAAAGGGTCTTCAAACTTAATTATCGCCTTAGGGATGAATTCCAAGGTTGTTGCGTGGGTGATGTGGCATTCTAAATACATAACAAAATTTGTTATGTAAGGGAAGGTTCTCTAAAACTTATCCCTTAGGGATCAATTTCAGTTGTTGCGTTTGGGTGCTGTGACTTTAAAATACAATGCAATTGAGGTTACAGTCATGAAAGGAGCAATGGAAATGGGGGCAATGGCAACAACCATTGCGTGCGCGCGAAGCGCGGAGATTTTGCGAATCCATTCGACTACGCATTGGGCACTGAACTCTCTTTGACCGTTCACGCGATTAGATATGCCTGCGTTTTTTACTCCAAGATTACGACCCCCATTTTTATCCTATTCGCGCCACAGGCGCATGGAAGGGAACTTCCAATCAGAACATGACAGGGGCAAATAGTTAATAACAACAGAAGTAAATTCGCAACTACGCGCGAAGGGCTCGCGAAAATGTTACACTCTCGGACATTTCATCGAAAACTCAGGCAATCTTCGGATATAAACTTATCCTCATCTGAATTTTAAATCATGTCTTTGCCCGAATTTGTGCGTTCCCTGACAATATCGATGGCTATTTTAAATTGGCTTAGTGTCGTGCACCGTGCATAACCCAACTTTCAACAAGTGGTCTCTCCATAAATTGACTTGCTTAATGCTCGAATTCAAATTTTGCAAATTAGAACGCGTCACCCTACTTTTCACACGGGGGGGGGGGAACTATTTTTCGGGGGGCGCGAGAACACTAAATCTAAGCGGAGCGCCCACCATAAGCTGGCGCGGAGCGCAAAAGGAAATTCCTGCGCAAGCCCCCCAGCTAGCCGGAAATGACCTCTCCCTGGCGTTTCAGGATGCATGTACCAAGTTTTAAATCTGGGCATTTTGTGATCACAAATCGGTGGAAAAGTTTACAAAAAAACATTTTGTCAGACCTCGGTCTTATCGCTGCCCCGCTCCATATAGGAAAAAACAGGATCTCATCAAAAAATTTGGGACATTTAGCTAGCTTCAGCTCCACTGTCCTAACCATGATATGACGTCATGCCCGGAAGAGCAGGAACTTCCGAGGAGCGCGTTATCTGGAGACAAACAGGCGGTTGGAAATCCAGGCAGTCTGATAGCCTAGGCTACTGCAGTTCCAAATAGCGTGGTCGAGGGAGGAGGAAACGGACCGAAGGCTAAGTAAGCTGGTTCAGTAATAAAAAAGAGGTGATCGTAGTTTTCAAGGTCAATGAGAATGTTGTTGTATGATCCCTTCACAAATAAAAGTTAGGGGGCCAATGAAGCGGAAATTTCCATAGAGTGTGGGGGGATGACGGAAAAGCAAGGGACAAAATCCACCACTAGTACGCGCGAAACACAAAAATTTGTTCACTTTTAGTGTTCGAGGCGAAATTGTCCTTTTTTTTGTCACATTGGGGCATGATTCCATCGAAAAATTCAGGCAATATTTGGACTTAGCCTTTTCTCACTTGAATTTGGAATCATTCCTTTTTGACAACGCAATTTTGTGGCGTATTTTCGATGCCCCACCGTGTGCCCTCACAGTGATAAGGTGACTGTGCACCCAACTGCAACGAGTGGTCGCACCCATGGATACAATTTTTAAAAAATCACAGATCCCGCCAATCTTATGCAAACGATATTGATGAAGGAGAACCCTTCTTTAATTGATAATTAAGAAACAACCCGGAGTAAATTCCAGGCATTTCTTGTTAAGGAACATCATCTGTTTGCACATGGCACATATATGCCTGACACTATCGGTATTACATAAGATACCGGCGCGCGTAGCGCAAAAAAAAATCGGATATGAAGCAGCAGATTCACTCAAATGATCATTTAGGCCATTATGCATCTGTTTAAACACGGTTGCTGCTGGATATGTCGGAGACAGTGTCAGCGAAATAGTAGTCGAGCTCAAATATTGGGGGGGGGGGGGGTGGGACAAAATGCATTGCGATTGCGGCGCCCCCTCAACCAAAATAATTGGTGGGGGAGGCGTCCCCCCCCCCCGCCCTTGCTTGGGGATTAGACTGAAAGATGTGCGACCCAAATACAGAGTGGAAAGCTGAATGAGGAAACATGTGCACCGTTTGACAAGGAATTATGACCTCCTCTGTTACTATACTAAACAATGGTAATACGACTTCAGTCCTGAAGACAAAACATGGAAGAGAGGGGATCCCAGGATGGCAGGATGCCCATCTAGTGAACCATACACACTACCAGGAAACTCAGGGCCTCACTAGCTGGCCCCTGACAGCCTATTGTGTGAATACATTGATTGAAGAGCCACTTGGGTGAGTTGATTCACAGTTCCCCTGGCTACCTGGCACTCCCAGCCCATCCGGAACCATAGACATCCAAGAGTGATAGCAACCTGACCATCACCACCACAATGCAGCTATGTGGATCGAAGATTCAGAGTAACATAATTTGCCCTGGAACTGAAGCTAATATCAGCTAGTGTGTACTTAATGACACCATGCCACATGTCAATACTGTAAGTATACCTGTACCAATTCCAACTTAGTACTAAATGGTAAAATTGGAGAGGAAGAAATGCACAGGTTTCACACAAATCAGATTCCTGAAAACGAGGCCACGTCTACTCTCCCAAGATTAGCTATTTTTAGACTTTTTTTGTGATTCTAACGTCAGAATATGAAAGAACATGCTTCATTCCTTTTACACTGATGAGTACTATACTCGCCTCGAACACTACCAAAAACAAATTTGTGAATCCCTGAAAAATTGGAGCGCCCCAACGTTACGGGAAATAAACATACGCGTGCACTGTGCAACTCTCGATATATCGAACGATCGAGCCAGCCACACAACTACTATGATGCACACCGTGTGTACAGTCGAACTCATTATGCAGCACGGTATGGCACCATCCCGGTACGTGAGGTATGGTCCGATATCAACGACACTCGGGTATCAGCGCAGTGTCATATCGACAATCTGCAGTCTGTACTCTGTGCTGCTGCATGCTTTATAATATCAAGATGCCGGTAGACTGTTCACGGTGCAAAGGAACTGGGAAACCAAATATCGCGGTACCGATTTTGGTGTTGTCTATGGATGGCATATCGTTTACTTTACGGGACGGATCGATTCTGTAGGGCCGGGAAGCCCGAAGTCGGGATTTCTAATTGGCCCAAATTGTAATTTTGTTGATCATTCTGACACGGAGGATCTTTACAAATTAAGCCAAATTCGGGCTCTCCTCTGACTTGATTTGGCGACAGCCAGTGTTTATCGCGGTCGCAAGTCAAGTCACAAGTCAGACGGCTACAAGTCCAAGTCAAGTCTCGAGTCAATGCGAAAATTTCAATTCAAGTCGCAAGTCATGAAAATAGTGACTCGAGTCCGACTCGAGTCCGAGTCAATTGATTCGAGTCAACATCTCTGTTGATCACGTGATTATTCAATGTGTACTCCTACTTAGCCCATTCGGCGAGTCCATTGTTGACCCTAAGATGCTCGCCCAGCATAACGATAACGCCCCTATACTGAATTGACGCTGCTATATAGTATATTGAGCGAACCCCCCAATACAACCATGTTTTTGTACTTTGCTATGTCTATGTGCGACACATGTACAACTGACTTTGGCATCAGTCGCTGTACCTATAGCCTGGAGGTTAAATGTCTCCCACCGTGCTCCCTTCGTTGATAACTACATTCACCCCACTGGCAACGTTCACATCTAGGTTTGGCTTCCTACCTAGACTTTGTCCTCCGCAGCTTCCCTGCAATTGGAAGTTAGAATAACACGAACTGTACGTTGCTGATACGAAGTTACACATACAAATGTAATTGCTTGTTCTTTAGTGTTGATCGCACGGGGGAATGTTTCTCTCTCCCAATATTTACAAGGCAGCCATAGCCCCTACAGTTAATATAATAACTCAATGATAAGAGGCAGCGATTTTTTTTTTAATGTTACACGCGATTCCTGGTGAAGAATTTAATTCAATCATGTATGTTAGCGGTTAAGAAGCTAAGATTCACCTGGGGTTATTGGTTATGGGACAGATGATAGATATACTGCAGATAACATACTTTATGTTTCCATACAGACGCCATTAATTAATAGGGACTCCAATATAACAGCCAAGCGAACACTCTGCGAATAATGCTAAAGGCTTGCACATCCCTTCCAAAACAAATCTGAACGGCTCCCCACGACGGAACTACATACTATAACGAAACAGCTCGAATATTTTAGAGTAAATCCGACCTCTGACTTCACGGCAAAATAACAAAATTAAAAACACAAAACCGAATGCTATATTGATAGTTTACATTTCGAAGACAGTGGCAAAGTGTTACATATCATTAAACTTACACCAAACAACCAATGCCTCTGCATATGTTAGAATCAGTTTATGGAACCAAAGGGTATTACATTCTCTCATAGTGGTAAAATTTGCGCGTGAAAGTGACCACAGGAAGGAACTAAGCCTTTCCAGACAATACGTTCCTTTCTGACTTGTCATTTAAAGTAACGATGTTTTAAGGTGAGATATCCTACTTGCAAACCTATAGGTCAGTTGAGTGCTAAATAATGGGGGTGATCTACAATTGCCGTCGCTGTAATTGGAAGGTTTTATATAGACGTTGTGTGATATCAATTAACCTATTGAGTGCTATGCTAGAAAGTTGTCATCTGGAGCCAGCGGTTGTTGTTTGTTTAGTTTAGTTTAGTTTAGTTTAGTTTAGTTTAGTTTAGTTTAGTTTAGTTTAGTTTAGTTTAGTTTAGTTTATTTTAGTTTAGTTTAGTTTAGTTTAGTTTAGTTTAGTTTAGTTTAGTTTAGTTTAGTTAATTTATTTTAGTCAAAAAGGGTCGGAAAGGCCAAAGATCCTCAAAAAGACGCTGAAAGCCACAACATCCCAAAAGGGAAAAAAAGAACAGAAAATGATTCGCCCACAATTCTTGGAAAATGAATCAAGATTGTTCTTGAACGGTAGACAGAACAACTCTTCAGGAAGGCTATTCCACTCATTGATAACTTTCTAAGAGAAGAAATATTTACGAATGTTCAATCTGCATCGTTTGTCACGAAGCTTGAGGCAAATGACCCCTATTGGTGGTAACTTGGAAAACTCAAAGGAATAGAGGAAGGAAGGACGCTCTTTCCTGAACAATTCAAAAAAACCTAAATCAAATCACCCTCGAATCTCAGCTCTATCGTGTTTCGACCGAGACCCTCAATCTCTCCTCGTAAAGTAAGTCTCTGAGACAGTGAATTAATCTAGTAACTCTCCGCTGAACGTTTTCAAGTACTTGCTTACCTTTTGAGAATTAAAGATTCCATTATTGGGCAGGATACTTCCAGGTGAGGTCTACACTAGTTGCTAAGCATCCTGAGAACATTATTCTTTACAAGGAAACTGAAGTGATGTCTAATCAACGTCCAAAATCCAATTCCCTTTCCTCGCAGCTTCGCACACTGCTTAGGAAGTTCCGAATTCACCTGGTGAATAGTTTGGCTACCAACTCGGAGGGAAGCCTTACGCTTGTTTGGAAAACAACATGCATAAAACTTAGCAATTATCGGCATTGGCAAAACATTGCCCAGGAGAAACATAGCAAGACCTCACTGGCCGGTAATTACAAGGAAAGAAGATTTGCCTCGTTTGAAAATATGAGAAACTTTGTCCTCTCTTCCAATCAGCGCGGACCCAGACCTTCTGCAAGGTTTTCATTGAAAATTGAAATAGGGCTGATGGAACAGAAACTGGTTCGGAAAAAAAAGATTTCAATAAGAAGGGGTAACACCCGTTGGGACCAGGAGAAGCTTTACCACTTTTGAGATTCTGCAGTTTCTCTTTTTCACATCAGGCGAACATACTATATTACTAATACTATTATGAGGCACAACCAACCACAAGGCCGCTGGAATTATTCAAGTTCTCTGAGTGCATGACAACGAAAAATAGTTCTTGGGAACGAAAGCCACCTCCGACTATCATGTCGTATTACCTTAATCGGAAACTAACACGGACCAATGCTGTCATTGACTTTCTGACTTCCCAACATGAGAAGTAAAAAGGGCACAGGGATTATCTTTTATATCAGAGGCAATCCTCTTGAAATGAGTTAGCCACCAGCAACCAAAGTTGGAACTAGCTATGCTAAACTCTGAACCGACTCTGAATCAGACAAGGAACCAAAGTCGCCAAAGAGTCTCTTACGTTTACCGACAAGCAACCACCCATTCCATCCAACGAGGCTTTCGTTTAGTGCGAGCGTTGTAAACTGCCATTATCTCGTAACAGTTTCAATAAAAACCCTTCCATGAGTCAACAAGCATTGAAAACTTTCCGACGCGAAATAGGCCAAATCTACATTCTCGAAACCCATGAATGCCATCCAAATCGGCACTCGAGAAACAAGAAACTAGTTCAAGCTCTAGTGGAATATGACATATTATGCTTTCTGGTAGGAAAAGGAACACATGCTACGAAAGAAAACAATCTTCGGTACATTAAAAAAAAAAAATCAGATACGTGCCTACCACTACTACATCAGGCCAAGAAAATCTGGATAATTAAATCACCCATAATAATTGAACGCTTACCGGAAAACCTTAATAGCATGTCGGAAAGCGCGAAGAGTTATTGCTTTCAGAGCTGTTGGGAGAACGGATGTGCAACACACCAACATTAAAGATACGGGGATGCATTAATGCTTAGGTGGAAATTCACAACAAACAAGAATTTTGACCGTAACACACGAATATCGGTCTTCCAATACTATTCAAGTCAGACCTCACATTACCAACAGAAAACTCCGCCACCAATGCCCGGAGAGTTGTCAGACCGATCCTTGACCAATAGGCAACATAACTGGAACGTGGAATTCGGTCTGTGGAAATTTCACTGTTTTTTGTTACTCGGTCCAAGACTCGGTAATTCCAACTACGTTAGACTTGTGTTCCTGGACCGAATGGAACTCACACAAAATGTTGTCCCTGATACTTTGAACATTTGGACAGAACGACAGCTAATCATATATCTATCGTAATAATAGTATCCTTTTGCCCGGCTGTACACGCGTGACTGTTATTTACGGCCCAAGTCCCGTAAGTGAAACTGGACACCCCGCCCCCGATTCTAATTTTACAACCTTCCACAGAGGAATTAACCAAACTTGCCTACACTGAAGCCCTGTACCATCAAGGTGAAGACCATCCTTAGCGAAAAGATCCTCCGTCTCCAGGAAAGACGTAACGTCCACAACTGCATGACCTCTCGATCGCACTCCACCTCTAACCACCTGTTGAGGCCCGCATCTTCCTTATCATTCACTCGACTGTGAAAATCTGGGGAGAATACCAATTACGCGGACTTTCGCTAGGTAGACTTCAACCGGTAGACCAACCGGATCTAAGGAAATCCTGGCAGTCACCCGGGGCATGGATCCTATTCGACAACCACCACGTAGTCATCCCTCACAATCTATTCTACCCTCGCACTAATGTCATCCCTTTGCAACAACCGGAAGGCAGACACGCGTACGCTTCGGTTAAAACGACGACTAAAATCACGATCAACATACCGGACATCGAGTATACGACAGCAAACACTTCCTTCACCTCATCTTGCCCCACCGTTGATTACCACAACCTTCTGCCTCAACCTCAGGCTCCGCCTCCTATCCCCCCTGCACAAAGAAACTATTCTAATAGCGAGGCTAGGCTCAACAGACCCTTCTTTTGCCTCACCTACCCGCTGCTCTCACTCCTCCTCCTCCTCTCCAAACTTCACAATACCCGTTTCCCAAATCGCTACCTTACACCACTCATACACTTATACACGAAACAACCTTTCAGTCTCGTGATATTTGACATCTTTGAAGCCTAGGCCTGAACGGAAAAGTACCCCCCCCCCCTCCCCCATAATCAATCTGCTTGCAGAAAGAAAAAACCCGCTTGCCCTCCATAGTATTAGAACAGAACAAGACCGAAAAAAAGACAAAAACGAAGAAAAACCCAAACAAAACAGAACACCACGAGCGGAAAAGAAGCAGACAGGAAACCTACGAAAATATCAAAACCGAAGATACACAGCAATATAGAGCGACAGACGGACGGACAGGAGATTGAAAGGAAAGATATAGGAACTGATGGAACTCTAATACCAAAAAAAAGAAAAAGTGACTAACATATACGCTCAAACACACACATACTAAAGAGAGACGGCCAACCAATCCACTACAACAAGACTACATATAGGAGGGGACACACAAGAGGAGTAAACAATAGACAAAAAAGAGCTTCCGGCAATACCACACAAGGTCCGCGATGCAAACAACGGGAAGACGCCGGTTTTTCCGGAATCAAACACACGGGGACAAAGAACATGCAGATAGGAACGAAAAACAAACAGCTTAGAATGGAAACTCCTGTACAGTGTCATCCGATAGGGAAGTAATGAATAAATGTTTCCGCGGCAACCACGACATGTGTATTTACATTGTCACTTCCTCTTTAAGGAATAGAGCGATATTGTTTTTACGGAGCGCCTTAATAAACATTCAGCTAATAACGGACAGAGGCGAAGCCGAGTCTTTCATCTAGCTGAACTTTGAGTCGAGAAAGGAGGAGTGCGCTTTGTCCCTATTCTAGAACCCCAAATTAAAGAAACAACAAAATCTCTCTAGAGATACTACATCTTTAACTATATTTCTATACACCAAGTCAGGGGCGGGGCAACTATCTGTTTAGTAGTTCAAAATATTCACGCAACAAAACAAGTAACTGTTTGATTGCTGATTACTGACGGTCTGTTAGTAAAAAAAAAATGAAAATAACGGATTGCTAGAGCTCGACAGTCGACCAATCAGAATCAATTATTGCAATAATGGATAGCTGGTGGTTGTAAAATGGCCAACATCGAATTGATATACAGTAATCAACTGTTGGATAACTTAATTAGCAAGACGGGAGAGCTAGCAGAATGGTATCAGTGACACTTTTTCTGCAAACTTCAAGTTCCAAACATTCACCGAACTATTTTTCAGTTACTTGCAGCTGCGATTGGCGATGTCTTGGTCTCTACGTCTTCAGGTCCCGCTGTAATGTAGTGGGATTCTGGGGTGTGTTCCGATTGGATTCCTTCTTGACTTTTTACTTCGCCGTAATCCCCTTGTTACCCGCTCACAGGATTGGTGTATTAAATTCCCGGATGTCTCGGGATGGGGATGATGAAGGTCGCATGCCTGATTCGCAATCGTCACCTGCGCTTTTTTCGGCATATGGTGCGGCTCCTGGCGGGGGAATGATCCTGCCCACCTTGTGGTGTGTTTTGGGGGTCGACGCCGAGACCCCAAACCCCGTAACTCATTGTTGGTGCAGTTTCGCGGGTACCACCTCGGACTTTCGGGTGGGGGCCAACCAAGGCCACGTTGCTGCCCGGGCGATTGGAAGAAGCGGGTGGATCGAACTGAAGTGTCCTCCGAGGCAGGTGCTCCCATAAGTGAGTGAGTGGGGAGTGAAGGCGTGAGTGAGTTCCGGAATCTTTTGCAAAATCCTAGTCAGTGGGTGAAGAGCGGGTCGCCAAGGAAGCAAGAAGCAGAAGAGGTGAATGGGATCTGATGCGAAGACATTGTGACAAGGCAATACATCTCACCTTGCTGTTTTAAGAACCAATAAAGAAGCACAACCCGGAGGAAATGTCTTACAGTCTTCAAATGAACTGGGTAACCATATGCTGGCATTGTGACTTGACATTGTGTACTGTTTAACGCTGGGTACTGTTTTGTTTGCCCCTGATAATTACAAGAGTGACACACGCAAAATGTTATCTCAGAGCAATTCATTTGGAGTCTACATAGGGCAACAAACTAAATCCTGAGAACATCTGACGACATCCATAAATTATAATTCAGGTTTTGACACCGGAAATGAACAACTTAAATATGTTATCACATAGCCGTTGAAGGCATGAATAAGACAACACATTTCAATCGGAATCGACATCGTATGGAGGAATACTAATCTGGTAGAATCTTACATTGTTCAACACGGGAACCTCAATGGTTGATCTTGCAAAAATGCAACCACAGCAACAATATACGTAATCGAAACTAGCTTCCTAAACCAGTTCACAGGCTGCCCAGATTGACCCTCTTCTACTAGGAAAGTCATGTGGCTAAGCCGAACCTTGGCGAGAGTGAATTGCAGGTAAGTACGTGATTGAATATCATATATGCTTGATATGAAAGGTCATAACAAGGTGACTGTCCGGGCCGATCAAAATGTTCTTGCCGATGCAAAAGCTCCAAGACATGCAGTGCTGGACCCAATCAAACATGAAAAACTTCCTTTCTGAGGAGGCCATTTTTTTCACATTTGGGCGATTGAAATTAATAACTTTAACATCCTGGTTTTTGCCGAACTGCCGCAAATGAGCAAGAACGCTCCTAACAGCAACTTTGACAACATCCCTCTCCGTGGCGTTAGCAGATGGGTCTGTACATTCGACTCTGTCAATACCGGACATATCCTGTACAAGACATTGACTATAAGTTGAATTCACCACATGATCAACACCAATCCGTTACCCCGAATGTCTCAGGGGAAACGTCTCGGGCGGGGTGTTGTAATGGAGGGGGTAAGTTAACAGGAGACAGCCAAGGACCACTCGTTAATTTGTCATTACAAACCGACATGTAGCGACGTCTGACCCTAGTCACGCCTACCTATACGACTCATAAAGTATCGAGTTGAAACACTGGAAATACTTTTTGAATTCAGAAATATTGTACGATAGACCTATCATGTCGGTGTAATCCTTACAAATTAATAAGTGTATGTCTTAATGAGGAAAAAACATCCGAAATGTAACACTCGAGTAACATTTGTTTTAAAATTTTATTGGTTTTTCAAAATCACGAAATTTCAAAAGGAGTATTTAACGACCCAATTTATTTAAGCATTGAAATTTGCCCTCTCAACCATGGCCTATGTGCCAGAAACACACTACAGGTCATCCGTGTGAGTACCTGAGTACCGTCCGGCGTCCCTGAGATTGTTATATTATATTCAAGGAATATCAAGGGGGCATTCGGACGTCATCTTTTTTTTCGGGGTAGATCACAGACACGGCAGATTGTTTGCAACAGAAAGTAGGCAAGGTTACCAAACCCACGCACATACATACACAAACCACCCACACATGTAAATCGGTTCTTTAGTTTTTTAATATATAATTGTAATGATTAGATTGGACGAGTGAGTTTCGATGATGTACATAATGTATTGATTAGTATTATCTATATTTGTAGTGGAGAATATTTAGATTATTATGACCTCTGTTATTGAGATTGCGGCGGGATTCTCACTTCAGGGGTTTATGAGAGTTTGAAGGGTCAGCTGTGGCTATGGGGCAGAGGGGATGTTATTACATCGCGTATCCTCAATATTCTGATGGAACCCGAAAGGGTTCTATATAGGTTACGTTCCTTTCACCTTCGTTTTCCCTTATACGTCGTGTCCTTCGCAATATTTTCATATGCTGTATGAATACATAACTTATTAAAATATCGATGTTAGGTAATGTATATTTTAATATCTGACATCCTGGTCAAACTGCAAGCCATATACAGCCACTGAATTAGCACATTGTGGAGAAGACATGGGGATGAAGAGCAAAGAACCCACGGAAAAGCTGATCGGTCTGGTAGGTCGATCTTCGATCAACAGCCTCGAGCTCTACCGGCTGAGGCAATCGCTATGTCATATTGAAACTGGTTCGATGTTGAAAAGAAAAACACAGGAATACGGTTAACTTGGCGACAATGAACAGGGAACCTCTGGATATTGAATATCTCCATAAACCAAGATAACAATCACCGGATCTTCCCAGTGATTGAAAGTGGAGCAGACTGTCTTGACCTGAGTTTACCGTCAAAGTCAAAAGGCAACCAATGTGAACGCCATAGGTCGATAGTGATCGCACTATTTACAGGATTGGCCTGAATCAGGGACTATGTAAAAAAAATGAAACAGGGATGGGGAAAATAAAGGTCCCCTCTGTTCCTGGGAAATTGGTTTCTCGCGTAGGTCCACTATAGTAATTGTCAGCCAAACTCTGGAGAGATAATCGATTCTCTGATTAGGTAGAGGAACATGCGGGTACAGCCACGTACTCTGCAATCGTCAGACACGCCCCCCCCCCCCCCCCATCCACGCCCACAAGAACTCAATAAGTAATAAGTGGAATGTCCGTATATTCCGCTTGTTGTGCGTGGTTTCTAATTATATCCCTACTGAGTTCACAGAGGCTTTGGGATACGGTGCAGTGTATAGTATATTAATATAAGGGTGGTCACTGAATAAATACTCTATAACATTCTCTGACAGCATAAATAGCTGTTCAACGATAGCACTTTGGTTAAGGTTCTGGCGGAAGAACATTATTCGCACATAACTACCTGTCCCACGAACAGTAAGTGGAGAATTTTGTTGCCTTTAACTGTTAAATTCACTATTCCTATATGATGTTTTGAATTTATGAAGTGAATTTGGAGATATCTTCAGACTCTGAACTCGCATATCCAGGTATATGTTAAGGTTGCCTGTTGTCTCCTGAATTCACCGTAGTCGTCGTTTACTTGGCGTCACGTATATTTGCGATGCGGGGTCCGTGTTATGATTAACGGGAATAACTATTGCGTAACGGCCGTAACCCTCATGAAGAAATATCACTACTAGTATTCAATGTAAAACATGGAATTAAAGTAATGTCTCAAAGGAATACAAAAGTGTTCACAACTCTTACCTAGTTAGGCCTCAATAAAAATGTCCGATTCTTCCTTTTAATTTCATTCTTTTTTTATAAAGTCAGCTTTATCACCGAGTAACCTCATGCACCGCGGCTCGAACGTGGACAGGCACTTTGCTATTGACATCTCATTCCCCTTGTCGGAGTGCCTTGAAAGAGAACAAACGAGGATGCTAACTGATTCTCGAAATAGACCGTTCATCAGGGCAATACGAGGAAGTACAAAAACATTTATATGCCACTTCATGTCACGTGCGATGATAAAAAAGAAGGACACGGAAGTCATTTATCTTTTGCCCTATTACATTGAGGAGAGCTGAAGCTCCATCGATGACTTCAATGAACGTTTATATTGCACGATCTGTTACTAAAGCATCGCGAATCCTGGCGACACTCTAAAAAACGAGCTTACTTTAGGTTAATGCCTTTAAAACACGCCACGTGTTCTGAAGATGACAGTATGCTAAATATTAGAACGGAAACAAAACTACTTCTCGATCATATGTGTATAAGTTAATGACAGAGAGGAGCGAGCAAAAAAACAGAATAATGAAACTGGAAAACATTAGGCACACCTAGAAGTAATTTAGAATAATGACTCTACTCATATTATCAATGTAATATTTTTGTTCTAAATAGCGCGTGAGGAAGTTAGTAATTTGGCATGCTCGCAACCCGAATTATTGCCCTCTGCAGAGGAAAAACCGCTTATATATATATATATATAGATATATATATATATATAATATATATATATATATATATATATATATATAGATATATATATATATATATAGATATATATATATATATTATATATATATATATATATATATACTATATATATATATATATATATATATAGATATATATATATATAGATATATATATATATAGTTCCATGGCGTAACGCATTCTCTAAATCACTTGAAGCCTGTGTGTGTTCAATGCACTAGAACTGATAAAGCTTTAAAACAATCCCTCATATCAAGTGATTTAATGCTGGTTCAATTCGCGAGCGACACTAAACCCTGCATTCTGTACCATTTTGGTTAGAGACATCACAATTTTTATACTTCAGGGGCATTAGCCAATGATCGATAACCTCATCCATTAGGCAATATTGAACGATGGCGGCAGTGGCTCTTATCATCTCTAATGAACTGAGATACTAGAGTTGCTGCTGAATCCACTTGCTATATGTGTGGCATTTTGAAAAAGGGAGAATTGTAAAAAGGCGAAAAGAAAGATGATTTTACACGAAAATAGAAATATCGACGACATCATATGAAACCGAGTGAAATAGCGATTAGTCACAATTTGGACTGCAAACGGTACGAAAGCGTTCGTTCGAAAAACAAATGTGGAAATGAATGTCATCACGTAGCCGTTAAGACAGGGAGAACCAGGAGAACCAGGGAGTTGAACGCTGAAGGATGAACACGAGGGTTATCAGTGACACTTTGCAAGCAATTTGGTTCGCATTTCAGCAGTCCACGGATGTTGTCTCCTAGGTGGCTGTACTTGCAGTTGCGATAGTTGAGGCCCTAGTCTTCGATTCGTGACCCTGCTGTATGTCAGTGAATAGTGTGCATTGGTTTCTGTGATTCGTTTCGGGGATATTGGAATAAGGTTGGTCAGTGGATGAGAGTCACCGTTGGACATGAATTATCCGCCCTTTATGTCCCGAAAAAGTGGTCGGAACCGGGAGTTTGTCAGTCCTTTGGGGGGGGGCATGAACTGGGCGGTCCGAGGAGCAGGATGGGAATGGTTACACCTCTTGCTTGATTTCATCTGAGCATGCAGTAGTCGAGAAGAAAAGGCGGGTTTCGCCGGGGCAATCTACGATCAATACGGCTAGGATTCCTGGGATCAAACCAAATCGAAATAATTTCGAAATTATTTGCACTGTACGAAGTGAGCAATGCAATTGAAGGGAGCACGGTATCGGAACAACTCCTATCGAATTCTTCTCTCGGTATGATTCAAGGCAGCTGCAATAACATGTTGAATATCTCAAATATTCATTTTTTTGTGAGACTTTTTGAAGTTATGACTTTGATATGTTTGGCCCATTTCCAATAGAGCATTCGGGGTAAGGAGAGGATACCATATTTATGCACCCCTCTGTTTGTGTGGGAACGTGAATCAAAATTTCCGTTAATGTTCTATTGCGTGTTTCCCTAATGATTTATGTACACGGGAGAGTTTTCACCGACAGGCGGCAACCATCTTTGAGAAATTGCAAACATTTATAGATGCTACTCCGGGAAAAAATCATTTCCTGTAATAATATCCCCACTATTCTCATATTCAACACAAGACACTACACTATGGAATCGCTCAGAGGAGAGCTGCAGGGAATGAGGAATCGAATGTAGAGCGAGCGCCTGAATATATGTTAACAGTTACAGTTAATGAGATGATAATAAAATTGTGTCAAAGGTCACAGGAAGTGGTGACAGTTTAAAAATATGCCGTTTATCATAAAGCTGTGGGTAGAATTTCATCTGCACCCCCGAGCTGCTCAGTGGTGAGCATGCGCACTTACAACTATGAACAAGCCTATTACCTTTCAGGAGTCGAGTCAAAGTTATTCGAAACCAATATCAGCCTGAAACCTTTACCTATGTTAGCTATGTATCGAACAAATGGTTACAGTAGGTAGCAACGCAATAAAAAAAAAAAATGCGAGTACTGAATCGTCTAAAAGTAAAGCCATGCACACGGGATATCGGTTCATGAGGTCTTCATGTGTTGAAAAAATACCCTTCAACGAATAGTACCAAATGGCTAAACAGGGAAACGAGAGGACCGTTTTCGTTCGGGGACATTAATCTGTGTTATCGTGTGTCTCGTGCAATCGTCTGCCCAGCTCTGAATGGAAACTTGATCCAAGGCTGGGTGGGGCAGGAATGAAGTGACAGACCTAGGCTGTGTAATCGAAAGATAAGGTTACACCCTGATCGAACACAAGTAGTGTTTGCGAGCGCTCGTGGTGAGTGGGTGTCCTCACTACAGTCAGTAGATCTTTACATACGTGACAGTCTCCAATCTGAATAACTTCAGACCGAACGCTAGAAGTTATAAAACGATATAACAGTTATTCAGTACTCATATAACTACACAGTGAAGTAATGTTCTCACTATCTGATCAGAAAGCTGAAATGATTACTTAGTCTTTAACTCGTTATTGATAACCTGACACAAGAGCAATTACGATATCGTTATGAGAAGCACATCTCCACCATCTTTCACAAATTTCCAATTTTCACTAAAAATGACACTATTTCGACGAACCCCTGACCACAACAACGTACAATAGCAGATTTCGTCACTGTTGGACTAAGTATCATTGACCCCTATACGGCCTATCATGTTTTTATAGGCTCTATAACTTTGACTGTAACAGTAGGGTTTATGCACTTGCCCACCAAGGATGATCTCTTGACCTGTCCCCCAAACAATACGGGCCAGTACGATTCACGGGGCAACATAGGCACCAATCATGAGCTTCATCCATACATACCTAAAACTATGCGCAATAACCATAGCCTCTATGTTGAATTGACCTTGGTATGTAGAATATAAACAATAAGTCAAATGTTTGCCAGTCTTTGCTATGTGTACGTGCAAGGCTATACGTCAGTTTTTTTTGTTTGTTTTTTTTGTTTTATCGACCGCCCTAGTCGAAGGGATCTTGAAACACACAATCCGTAATCAGAAATGCGGAACGCGGATCGCATTATTAATGCGGAACAGATTATTGTCATTAGCCTACCGCCTCTGCACTTACCTCTCTGTCAACAAAGGGCACTGAAGCATGTTAATAAATGTTGGCAGACGATCCCATCCAGCTACTGAGTATTTAAGGTTTCTTCCTTCAGGCATAGTTGAGGGCTTTTAGAGGTTCTAAGCGTGACACTAACAGTTTTCACCCTTCTGTTGTGAACTTTTAACGCCCAGCATAGTCGTTAGGTTTGTAACCGTTTGAGGTCTTCACTTATATGTGCGTATCGTTTTGTTTTATATTTTTAATGTGCACATCTCTCATAGTCACGCCCCTTTAAATATTTATTATTCCATGATAGCTCATTGTATATTTAAGGCTTCTCATAATCATACATTAATTAAAAAAAAATTCAATTTCATGTCATTTCAACTTTTATATTCGTTTTTAGAGCTCTTGTGTTCACACAATTTCCAATGTTTTATGTGCAATTAGTTGGATAAACCTATTTACCTATCTATTTATCTTCCTACCTATATGACAGGGAGATAATTTCAAGTTAGAGTGACACAGACTGTTTGTTGCCGGTATGATGTTATACGTGCAAATACCTCGCCTGCCGTTCATAGTTGCTCGTACGGAGACATTTTGTCTTCAAGCAGTTACATGCAATTGCCTGTCAGTGTTCATTCGGTTGATACTATAGCTCCAGCATCGACCCTATATTTGAACCACTGCACTAGCAATCTAGCCTTGGGGTTCCCCCCCCCCCACCCCCCCATTTGTTTAAAAAAAATTTGTTTACCTCTAACGCCCTAATCTCACCCAGTTCTGGGTAGTCCATCGTTCCGCAGTGTATATTCTCTGAATGGGCGGAGTACTTCCTCAACCTATGGTTAATTCCCTACAAATAGTTCCCCCAGGCTTTTGCTATATTCTCGAGGAAGATTAGCTATGAATGATAGACCTAATACAGTAATATCAACGACCCCTTCTACGCCATTTCCCCCCTGACTCGTTTACGTTGTGCAGGGTGAAAGAGTTGATTGAGTTGATCCACGTTTACCAAATGAATTTCAAATGAAGCTTTCTCGGCTGATTAGATGTGCATTTTGCACTTGTATCATTACTTTCGATGATTCGTTTATGATGATCTACCCCGAACTGTAGCCCACATTTCGTGAACAAATATACAAAATACATCTGTTATTTTTAAAAACAGATAGGAGAATTTACTTACCATTACTTAACATTTGATTAGACCTCTTGTTCCGATAAAATAATCACAAACGATATTCCAGAAGGAAACGCGGTCAGATGCATGTACGTTGCTGTTGCTCTCCGACTCGAGGCGTACTTGTGCAATAACCGTTACAAGTGTTTACACATGAGTATCATTGAGCGTCTCTCGGGAAATAACTGCATAGATGTCTGCTGACTGGTATCGGGTATTGACCTGTGGTAGGCGTTAGGATTACAGCACTTAAGTTGTCTGACATGATTCGTACGACACTCACTCACTCACTCACTCACTGTTACGTCTCCACGACTAGGCGTTCTATATCGGTAACTAAGACATTTTTGAGACCAGGTTATTGTTTATCGTCTTGCAATTAAATCTCTTCTCGGGTATTATTATGAACCCATCGGTTTTACATTCAATAGGGAATCAATCTTTCCTGGACATTTAGAAACTGATGTCGGAAACTCAATCTCTTGAAACCAAAGCCTTGCAGCATTCCATCCGTTCTCCGGAAATCGGCCGTCTTAATTGAACATCCAATTTCGATATTTCCCGAATATTATACTTCACATGTTGAAAATTGATAGTAAAATATTACAGTGTTCGCCGAGGATGCTATTGACAGAGCCCCAAAGTATGTGTATAACTGATGCACTGTGTCGGGAAGGAAAGGAAAATGTCATGGTAAACAGTCACTATTGAAATTGCCAAACCTATTTCTACACTGGCGCATTTTAGTTACGCTATCTACACCATCAAAGTACAACCACTGACCCATAGAGCCATACGTTAAACTTATTATGCGGACTCTCCCGAAAAGTGTTATATGGGAAGGAGAATGGTCAGTCGAATGAGGGGGACTTCTTCAAGTACCTACATATCGTCCACCAAGTCGGGTGTTATTTCCATTTTGTTTTTTATCATTTGTGTCTCCACAACAACTTGAAAGAAAATACTGTCGTCCTAGTTCCAGGCCCACAGATTGGTCGGAGATTGGTGACCAGACTATTGTTCACGGGATCTGCCAATTAACAAGTGACACTGGTGTGAAAGTTCGTTATGTTTCAACGATGCCCCAAGTTGAAAGATTCAACGGACGGTTCTCAAAATACGTAAACAAGGAAATGCGGAATGAAAGGGTCTCTCTGTTTCGATGACATTAATCCGTCTTCTCTCTTGCCTCACCGTTGTCTGCCCGACTCTGAAATAAACTCGACCCATCGCACGGTGAGACAAGAATGAAGTTACAGACCTGGGCTGTGTATAATCGAGAGATAAGGTTACATCCTATAAAGTAGCGCAATAAGTGCCTGGGTAATTTACATAAGTTACCGGTGGAAAATGTGTTATCACACGTCAGAATATCACATTCTCGAATATAGTCTGCAGCTTCACCATTTTTGCACTCACACAATTTGTTGAAGTTATTTTAATGGCTACTCTTTATCTTCATTTAACTCTAACTTTAATTTGAATACATTGTCCACGGAATTTACGAGGGACCCTGATGGTTCAAAAACCCAGTATATTAACACTTTGTAAGATATTAGACTCGTGTTAGTGTTTATTCCGTTATTTCATTGATAAAGTAGCGAAATGCCTGAAGACCATAGCAATAGCTCATGTATAGGACGTCAGTTGGCTCCAAGAGGGAAATATTCCATAAAATTATCGCGGTGGTGCGGCATCAACGACGCATTAGTACATGTGGTAATTTTGCCTATACGCGCGCAGTGGTGCTCGTTGTGATCGAATAAATTATTCCCCAATAGAAACCCATTTCCATCTCTACAAATCACAGCATAAAAGAACACCTCCGCCGTCCATGTTCACTTGAATATGGCGTTCATGGAGTATGCCTCACTCCACATCCGCACTTATGTAATCCCAATCTCAAAGCGGAGTATGTACGCTACTTCGAAATGATGGGGAAACAAGCTGAGCCTATATTAGCGCAGTTAGGCATCATCCACGTTTCCTTTCTCTTTATGCCATTAGCAGTAATATCGTTGTAGTGTTTCTTTGTTTGTTTGTTTTAAGAGCAATAGGTGAATGTTCATAGCCCCTTTAATCGAGTAGTGGCATTTCGACCATACTTAAAGGTGGTCAGATGAATATTAAAGAGTAACGCAAGTACCGATAACTGAACTGGTAGTTGGAACCCTGTAAGCCGAGTCCAGATGCTACAAGGGGACCACACCACTATCAACACACTGAAATGCTAAAATTTCTACTTGAATACCACGAAGGTTATGATTCCTCTGCCAAATACGAACGTTAAAATTTGCGCAATCGAGCAGTTCTTCCTTTTCGGGAATTGAGGCCAATCCTGACTCCATACCAAAAAATAAGTTTTTAACGGATTGTTTTCTAAATCTAATTAGTAAACTTCGAGCCAAATTTAACTAAATTGAAATAATACTGCAATACTTGCACCCATTTTTATCTTCATCGGTCCCGAATGGCCGGATGAGATATTGTAGTCACTTTGCCATTTCACCTTTATTACTGTTGGCTGGTTGCAATGCACTGTTGCTAGGTAACCATAGTGGTGATTTTGAAATATCCACTGAGGGGAACCGGTACCCATGGTGGGGTACCCATGGGTGCCGGGGATCCAGCAATGAGGTGCACTCGCAAAAGTGTCCGTTTGTGTGTTTGCGCGCGCGCGCGCGCGTGCATGTGCGTGCGTGTGTGTGTTCGCGTGTCCGTCAAGATTTTTATGTTTTTCGCAAATATCTCCATTTTGGAGTGGCTGGAAAAATTGAAATTTTGCACACGCTTGAATAGTCACTAAACCATAGTGCTCTCAAAATTCGACGGAAACTATCAAAATGGGGAATTTAGGAGGCAAAAAAAAAGACAATTTCTCATTTTTACAAGTTTTTTTCACCATTTTTCAAGATATTCCCTTATTTCAACGGCTGAATGATTTCAAACTTTGTAGCAATGTGAAAAGGCACAAATAACAACTTTCCCATGCAATCAGCCAAAATTACCAGAAAGGTCAATTTTAGGGGGGAAATAATTTTGGCCAAATTGAGCATTTCTCGGAAATCTGTCCAGAGTTTTTTGGTATACTTAATGATTGGGAGGACTGAATGATTCCAAATTTCAGAGAAGGTACAAAGTATCAAAACAAAGAGTTTCCCAACATTTATGCTGTAAATTAACTGAAATTTCCATGAATATGAATATTTGGGGGGAATGACTGTTTTTCAAACTAGTTTGATAAATTTTGTCCTTTTGCAACTCGCGAAAAGGTAGCAAGTAGAAACAAATTGATAGTTCCACATTGGCCGATGAGATCCTGCAACTCCAGGGATTGCCCTCTTGTTTCCAATTCCAAGCCATCGATTTTTCCGGACCTAAATGTGGTGCCTGTCTACTCAAGTTGCAGCCGCGACTGCTAATCTTACAGTTAGCCTCACTGTTCTTGAAAAATTGACCTCCCAGTACTATCAGATAATCATCAAACTAATCAAGGATTGGGGTCATATGGAAGATCTCCCATTCAGTTGCTTAAAGTACACTAAATAACCAAATTTACGCAGCCAGCTGATCGAAAACCGGAGATACTAAAAAAAATCCGTGCAAAATTGATCCATGAAGGCCTTTAGGGGACTTTAGGTCTCAGCACTAGGAAATTCTTGGAGGTTGGACAGGGTTTGTTGCCTCAGAAAGTTAAACGGAAGAAGTCTATACCACAAACTAGCAACAGCAATCTCGGAATTTCCGAGGAGAATTGTCATGTTGCCAAAAGTTACGTTTGAATGAAAAATCACCATCAACTAGCTTGCTCTAGCGCCATTTTGAGTTGAAATAGCCTATATACCTTAATATGAGTTTTATTATACAGGTGTTGTTGCCTGCCACTTTAGACAAACTGTGTAAATAAATAGGCTCGCTCGTATTATTACCAAGGAAAACAGCACTGAACAAAGCATTAGCTTGAGAATCAATAGTAATGGTTTGCTTCACTTTTTCAAAGCGACAAGTAAACCATCCTCGGATACTAGGCAAGTGTTATCTCTGGATTACATATGGCTCTTTTACACTGAAAACAGGTTATGGAATAGACAACCTGAACATGATATGATTTCCAGTTCCTCCAATTTCGAAGATCTCAGTGCTGAATCTCAGTGACTGAAGAGAAAACTTTCGCACTCACAAAATGATTTCTGAACAGCCATTCCAGAGCTTAGTACCTAATTTATGGGAACGGCCATATATGCCCTCATTATTAACCTGGTTAAATTAAATTAAGATTAAATAAATGCTCGTACTCAAGTGGTAATGCGGACGCCCCGTTCGCCTTCCCGCAATGCTACCAGAGGTTACGTCTCTTGAAGTGTGTCTTTCATTTCGGTAGAGACCTGGTATGTAGGCTAATAGTTGCAATTTTGCACTGAGTCATGGGGGCCGGGGTTTATATGGGTCCCCCTCCCCTCCCCACTACTCTTAGGTCAATAACACTGTTGACCAATGTGTGTTGTGACAAAATTTTGGTGGAAACCGTTTGCAACGTGCAGTCACATCGGGGTTCCCAAAGGCGCTAGCAGTTGAGCTCGACCCTACGGGGTGTACAGTTATTAGGCGGGCGCGTTTATTAATAAAATCTGGTTGGGGGGATGGCTCTAACTCTAGAGAAGTAGTGGAGGAACAGACAACGGTCTTCTACGTGCGTTTTGTTGTAGGTCGCTCTTCACTAAAGTTTGAATGTATCTTCAAGGGCCAATTATTCAATGTGACACTTTAGGCAAGGTGATGTTCATGGGGTTTGGGAATCAGGATACTCTGTGAAAGCATTTGCAAAACGCGCAGTAAAGCTGGCGTTGCAAAGGGAGTTGGTTAATCGGTCCCCATTCACAGGGTAAAGGTTATGGCGGCGAGCTATAGCGACAGTTATAACAACAGCTCTGGTTAAGGATAACTAAATCCTGAGAAGTATTGAGGGACAACGAAATGTTTACAAGAGTTTGCCGTGGTTCTTTCATCAGTAAGGTTACATATACCACGATGTTTTCCAGACTAGGTTATCAGGAAGTGAAAACAGAACTAAACCTTTCGATCATCTTCACAGTCTGGATATTGGTTGCTTGCCACTCTCACAACCCCCACGAATAATGGACGACGTCGATTACATGACCTCACGACGATATATCGTCTTGGGTATATCGGGAGCAATTTCACATTGACATATCATTGTGATATCGATTTCAAATTACGGCGGGAAATTCTGCCATCGTTGAAGCCAGGCAAAACGTCATGCAGACGCCAAAACCGAATTTCTTGCCACATACTTGAAATTAAGGTAAATGTAGGTGAATCCGAGTTCTGTCCGATCTCTTCAGTGAAGAACCTAGCCATCGTTTTTACTACTAATGAAATAGACCTACAAGTGCCATCCGATATGTCGTACATCAATTATGCACCTCCGTAACATCTCCAAAATTAGTAGATACAGGATCAAATACTTGTGCACATGTAGTGGGATCCCTGTTTCATCTCGACTGGACTGTTGTAACTCTTTACTAGGTGGTATCTCTCAGACCAATGGGTATCGCTCGCAGAAACATCGCGCTGCTCGCTTAATTTATTGCGTGAACGAACGTACCGATGCTCCACCACTAGTAAGTGAATAGTAGTGAGTAGAATTCAAGATCTTACTGCATGTGTACCATTGTGGTCAAAGAAATGTCTCCCCCATATCTCCAAGAGCTTCTAACCATCCACGAGCTTAACCGCGCTGGCCCGACATCGTCATGCGACACCTGCGCCTTAACTGTCCCATATACAAGGCGGGTTGTTTGAGATGGTTGTTTCTCTGTCCTGGTGCCGGTGCTTGTGGAATCGGCTACCACTGAATCTTCGCCAGGCCTCGTCTTCCAGAAAAGGGTCTCAAGATACATCCATTTCCTGAAAATTAGCTGCTCTTTTCATAGCATATCCTATTGCTATTTTAGTCTTACATTTTCCTTTGCCATATTTTAATTGTACTTTCATCTTTTATCTTATTGTACTTTTACTTTTTACTCTTGTAACGCACTTCGATCCACGGGAGAAGGGCGAAATAACACTGTTTATATATTCCCATTTTTTATTAATTAAAGATGAGCTCCCACGGGTACTGCAGTCTACAAGGTTTATGACGAAAAAACCTGGTGCATGTACTCTCCATTAAAAAGTTGCATGCCTATATAACCTGTTTGAACCAAGCATTCTAAACTTATCGCGTAACAACATTTTCGAACTTCAACCTCTTTCGGACTTCCATGACCTTCGTCCTGAACCCAAAATAATAATGAAACATTCAATCGTGATAACACAGTTTCAGACTTTGACCTCTCCTGACCTTAGAAGACTCGACCTGACCCCGATTTAATGGAGATCATGTCCTTATTATGGGAACCAGCAAGCAATTCATTAGCTCAAACTATCTTGATGGGGTCCGAGTTATCGGGTTAACAAGCCCAAATTCGCCAGAATATCAATTTCTTAAAATGTCTCTCATTTTCCCCCAAACCCTTGGTTTACTCTACACCAAAACAATATGGTTCGTCATATACCTCCCCATAAGTCAAATCGATCGAACCAAAGCACCCTGGACTTCATCGGGTAACAACATTTTTCAGACTTTAATTTTCTCTTGACCTTCCATGATCTCCGTCCTGAACCTAAAACAGGTAGGGATCATTCGATCCATATAGGGAACCACATATCACGTATGTGCTTCAAACCATCCCGGTGGATTCGGTTATCGTGTTAACAAACCAAAATTTCCTTAAATATCAGTTAGTCAAAATTGTCCTTTATTCTTCCCACAGAATGATCCTTACTCTCACCGAATGAAAAGTTTTAATGTAGGCTCTCACAATAGAACAGTTTCTAGGACTTGAACCGCTTCGTCGAGGCAAGAAGAACTTCTCTCGCAGCTCCCCCCCCCCCCCCACCCCTTTTTGCCGAATTACTTCAGAAGAAGATAACGAATGCATCTAATCTATCGTGGCTGACGAGATGCATTTCCAGGCGTTGATGCGTGCAGCATATTGTTAATTAGGCAGGGTTATTAGAAATGTCGCGGATACGTTATCAATATCACTGCGGAAGTGGAGGATACTGAGTAATGGACTCGACCACTTACTTTTTCAATATTTTCCATCTTATTTAAGGATGAATGAGTTCACTGCCCCAGAAGTCGCGTTCTCCTAAAAGAATATTTATTGGAATGAGTTCTTATGTCGATGGATGCCTTCACGCCGTTTAGCGTAATGTAGGCCATAACTGGAACGGAAATGAGCTTGTTCACTTCTGATATAATAGGTCTCACAAAAAATGCAATGATCCTGAGTTCCGGGAATTAGCCCTTCTGACGTTGGAGGAGAAAGAACAAAAAAGGATACCCTCCGGCATGAGGAACCTACATGAGGAAGGTAATGAATGCGAAGGAACAAAAGAACCGTTAAGTAATATCATTATCGATTTTAAATTGGTTTTACTGCCCGGGAGGTCAATGATCGGAGAAAACGTGATTACTGAGAGCCCAGGTATGAAATTTACCCAAATTCACGGCCTCCGCAAAAAATGACATATTTCTGTCAAGATAACCTAGTAACTACGAATACCACAATTGGAACATTTTCCTAAATTGATACCTTTTCCCGGGGGTATAAGCGTAGTCGAATACAATATAGTGATCGTTTTCTTGTGGGTTTATAGGGATATGTATCGGTATTTGAGAAAGCTATCTAATTCTACTGGCACGAAATAGGGTGTAACAATTCTCCCGTAAAAATCGATTCCACGAACATCTTTACCAAAACAAATTCCAGCGTTTTTTTTTTTCTTACGAAAGGCAAATTTCATTGTTGAAGTCTCTGTCAGGATTGTCAGCTATTCTCCTCCACGGTCAGTTGGGTCCAATCAGCTAATACGCAAATTACCATTACGATGATCTCCGTGAATGGATGTTTGTACTGTATAGGAGTGAATTTTATTCATTGTTAAGATTGGAGATTAGAGTAGGGATTAGCGTCACTTTCGAATAATGCGGAAGTACCTTACAAAAATTTGAGTAGGAATTGCCCCATTGGCTGAGGCTGAGCCCGAACTTAATCCCTCACCATAATGACTGATCAACCAGCAGCCAATCAGGAAACACCTTGTTGACGGCGCGTTATAATCGAAACAAATGTGAAAAGATCAGCGTTTGTAGTTCATGTGAAGACCTTGTTGAGGATGATAACATCACCACAACAGCCCTACTAGCTAACACAGTTCACCATCAAAATTAATCACAGCAGTGTTTGGGAGAATTGAAAGCCGGGGCTCGTGTCTTCCTGGTTGTTTACTTTGAATACGCTTTGCCTTTCAATAGTGCTGACAGAAGAAAACAATGAAATTCTATTGATTTTCTCGTTTTCCCTTGCCTCAGTCCTAATTATGAGTTATTGATCTTCTTTATACTATCAACTGACGAGACGTCAATAGTTAGACATATGGTTTGCGAAGAGTCCACGGCAAGTGAGTCATTAGGACGCAATTTATCATAACGGTTTTTTCCAGGGGCGATCCTAATTGAAATACCAGATAACTGACAGCAAAAAAATCCATCGTGATTACAGCCAGACTTCCCACGTATCTGGAAGCAAGGTCGTTCTCCTAAAGGCAACATTATCGCAATTATTGTTCACATCAGTTTAAAATCCAGGTATTTAACAGGTTTTCATTACTAACCTCTATAACTAGATACGAGTAACGTTTATATAATACTTATCGAGAAATTGATTTGTCCCTAAAAAAAAACCCGAATTGTTACGGACGAACAGCCAGTGGCTATCGATGAGTCTAGAGGTTTCACGCCAAGAGCAAAAACGTAGCCAGTGGCTATCGATGAGTCTAGAGGTTTCACGCCAAGAGTGAAACGTACACACGACAGAAAATGAATTTAGAAACAAAAAGCTGGAAAGTAAATTTAGAAGTGAAGTGACTCCTCCATTTGATAATTGCGGTAACAGCAAACTGATTTCCATACTCTTTACCTAAGTGACAAGCTAAGGGAACGACCGAAATAAAATTCAAGTATTGTCAGCTAATGTTTTTTTTCGTGTTTATATTTATTCACCGTCTAAGTACTGAGTGGCCCTCCGCTGAGGGTATACGAAACCTTCAATCTCAACATGCCCCCTCGAAACCGTCCTAAGAACATCAACGTTAAAATATTACAATGTCTGCATAACCTCAAGTCATCGTAGGAGTTTACAGCGTCTTCATAGCTTCCAGTCTATTGTTAACGTTCCCGTTGAGCCATGTTACGCCTTTTACGAGTACATAATGAGTCCTGGCGCCGATCTTGACTCAAGAGTCAATGTTCCACGGGCCTGCCAGGCACGCATCGTCTTCGGAGAGTGATAGGTTTTTTGTTCCCGCACTCGAAGACATCTAGTAATCCTCGTTAGTTCCGGACTATCTATAGACCTTTGGAAATGGATTTTTCGTTTAGGCCAATGAGAGGGGGAAAACTTCACAATCTCACATGGGTGTACTGCTCACTAGACCTTATCCGCCAATAGTCCAAGATGCTCTTTCCAAACAAAGGGGGGTTTTGACATTTTGTTTCTTCTAGCTAATTTCAGTTGAAATTATTCACTATGAATCGGTTCAGTTAATATTCATACATGAAAACGGAGATAACAAAATTCTGGTGTGACCAAATATTCGGCAGTCCGGTTTTTGGGCAAAAATAACATGGTATTTGGTCTTCAAGAATTAAATAAAGTGCTTGGCAAATATGCATTTCAAACCTAAATTAGCAATGGTTTCTAACGTTTACAACTGAATAATTGAAAAATACTAGGCTCACAGCAGTGGATTGTGGGATAGATGTGTTCTGTTAAAGTGCATTGTGGGATACATGTGTTCAAAGTTGTACATAGCTTTGTTACGTATAGTATAGGAATGTCTTCTCATTCTTTTCCTTATGCCTCCTTTCTATGTTTGTTTGAAGTTATCATGCTAGACGTTAGTTCAATTTGCTCATCATATTATATAAGAAAGTTGGAATTCATGTACATGTGATGTTTGGCTACCTGTATAGGCCATTCTTGAATATGTTTTCCAACTTGTCTAACTCCTCAGGAATTATAATCTTCCCTTATCTAGCACTCCTTCATTATATTTGCGATATGGTCTATTGACAATATTATTCCTTCCAACATAACACGCGGGTTATGCTAGAAACTAGAGAACGATACCACCTGTATAACCAATAACGTGAACTTGCTTGTACTCCCACGTGCACTCGCCTGTTGAACTTGCGTCACATGTTTGGGACCTTGAAGGATATCGGATAAAGACGGGATAGGAAGGGTACATAGGAAATAACACGCTTGTCCTAAGTAGTCCTCGTAGGCAAACATCGCGATGGACATAATGGAAGAACTGAAAAGGATCTAGACTTGAATCTAGACGAATATCGGATTATTGGTGAATCAGATATCGTTTGTACAGTCTCTAATTAAATTAATCATACCTGAAACGAGGAAGACGTGACCACAATGTTCGTCTAACGATCAATTTTTTAGATTAACCCAACTCTTTCATATAGACCCCTGTTTTTAAGTTGGGTGGAATTGATGGTCTCAGGCTCGGCAGCAAGTTACCTCAGATGCTTCAAGTCATCCCAATAAATTGCGCCTAAAATGTTTTTACCCCATGCAGGAGTTACGACTGAAAAATCCGCCAGACTGGCAAATCTCCCTCCATCTATCGAGGACAGCCCTGGTCCTTCGATGTTCTTCAGCACCCTTATTGTAACACCTGGAAGTGTCCAGCAAGGCAGAAGACAATAGTTTCAAACTATAGGCCTACATAATAATATGACACTTTAGAAAGGCGAAGCCTCCGTATCGTAAAGCCACAATATCTAGTGGAGGAATACAAGCATGCACACTATAGTTGTCCACTTCGACAGCTTCCTGTTTTCAGTAGTCCTTTGAAAACTATTACAAATTCATTAGTATTCCTGTCATGGCTGTCATATGAATCAATCGATATGAAGGAAGAATCCCTTGCGTGTTTCTTATTAGGCAGTGATCACTGTGAATATTTCGAATCCTATAACGCCTGTTTCCTCATCTCCTTGCGAACGCAGTTCGACTGCGGCGCCCATTCCGGCGGACAATCCTGTCTACCGCGTCCTGTCGGTACGGGATTCAGAGGGTTGGGACCGCCCGTCGGGTTCCACGCCCCTGTAGCCCATGGTTGGCGCAAATTCACGAGTACCGCTAGGGAAATGCGGTCTGACCCTTCTGCAGAGGAGGGCTTGAGTGATTGAACCCTGCAGGTGTATGCGGCTAGGTGCCTCACAGACTTGTGCTTGTGTGAGTGAGTGAGTATAATTCCATGAAACACCTGTATCGTTCCATTAAGGGCCACTTGGATACTTTGATATCACGGTCACACAATGCATTATCAGCCATTCAGACTGGAGGAAGCATACAGTTTGGTCATGGGTCAGATTAACATGGTTAAGATTCAAGCCGAGGCACACCATACTATAAGTTCGTATCATTTATCCGAGTGCAAGCCCTTTAGCATTACTATGCCGTACTTCCAGGAATCCGAACTACCTTCATAATGTGGAAAATCAATACTTTACGTCGGGGCCGTCAAAGAATTATTGCTGGGCACGGGCAGTGGTGTTTGCTTCAACATCTAAACGTATGAACCACGTTCCGGTAAGGATGGGCAAAACGAAGGAAACGTGACACAAAATACTACCTACGGCTCAGAACATTGACGTCTTGACAAAGTACAAAAAATGCTGGTTTCTAAATTCAACAATAGGCCTATACTCTACATTTCGGCAAGAATCAAAATGCTCAGTCAAGATGGAGACAGCTCTGAGCCATCAGGAGAACTTTTCGACCCGTCAGCCTCTATTTCGACCCGTCCCAACCAGTTGACAGTGACGTTCTTTCAATAATGTATATAAAAAATGCGCTTATTCGTCAAATAACGCACCGTTATTTTGTTGGCTAGTAACGAATCAGAATATCTGAATCAAAAATGGTCAAAATGTCACCATTATAGCAGATTCCCATTTTTTCACAGTCCGCGATAGTGTGAAAAAGTTCATGCAAAATCCAAGCCATCCTCGTTCGATCGCAATATTTACAACCGTTCCGGGTGGCGGTAATATCCTCCACGTACACTTATTCGTGCCTATTTCTATCCATTCATTCAATTCCCAAGTGAGAACTGGTTAATTGTGTGATTACTGTATAGGACTTTCTGTATATATTCACATTAATAGTGTACGTATATTGAACTGTCTGATGGTGGTGGTACCATGGAAGTATAATATTAACTGGAAAGGCAATAACAGGCAAGTGCATTTAACTATGTGTAGAGAAAAAAAGTCTCTATGCGAGCTACACCGAAAGACGAGTGATGGCATACCGTAAGTGAGAACATCGTGTCAGCAATATAAAGTTTTTGTAACCTTAAATTGCAGGGAGGACTGCGGAGACAAACTATAGGTAGAGCAACATGAATGCGAAAGGTAACTATATCATGAATGATATCAACTTAAGGAGTGCAATCGCCTTCCAGCATGGGTGTGGGGACATTTTTTCCCATGAGCTATAGGTAGGGCGGCTGATGCTAAACGTCGGTTGTACATGCCCCACATGTAGATATAGCAAATGAAGTTACAGAATCACGGCGTACTGTTTATTCTCCATGGTCTACATACCCGCGTCAATCCAGTATAGTATGCCTCGATAGCCCCGGACACCTGGGTAAGAGGCGGACACTGTTTCTCGTTCGAACGTTACCTTGGCAACACGATAATAGAACAGTTTCGCAGAACTAATGCAGAGAGGAATTATCATCAGCGAAATGGGCCGATTACGAGTGAGTACTTACACAAAAAATAGCCGAATGAGGAATTTAGACTCGCCTTTTGACAGTGACCTTCATCGTAGCATGTTGCTTCAAGTATCGAACTTGTGATAGGCTGATAGTATGAAACTGCATATGGATCCATACATCAGTTACGTACTACATCAGTGTGTCCGCTTTCCAGCCAGGTTCTAGGATGTTAGCGACGTGACGGCCTGAGAAATATTGAAATCCTTCTTGAATTCTTTATTTTGAGAAGTCGATCGATCCATAATTTACTTGTACACACCCTACTTGACCCTTTGAGTGCATTTTCTTTGTCTTTTGCTATTTGGAATCTTCAAAAAACTGACGAATTTGCCCAACGTGTCCGTCACTGCCAGTATACCAGACCAGTATACATGAGCGATATTGTTGGATCTCCGGGGCTAGGGTCGTTCAGAGTAAATAGTTCAAATTAAAATAACTCCTTGGATCGTCAAGAGTAATGTTGTTGAGCTCATCAACCCTTGTTACTCACTATAGATTGTCACACCATGTGTTGTATGGTGAATACCAATCCAGTGACACTTTTTTAGCCACGGATTACTGGGACTTATGAGTATTTCACGTTTGAATAATGTGCCTGGCTTTGCAACGGCCCTAACCAGTTGATCAATCTGATCTAAAAAGCTACAAAGAGGCACTCAGACAGAAGTACGCATTTCATGGATCCTAATCCGAAGCTTTGCATCGTAACGGAATATCGGGTTGCGTCCAACATAAATAATTAAAAATTGCATGTACAAATCACTATAACGAAAATTCTACTCCGTTGAATAGTGCACTGTATTCAAAGTAAAACTATGGTCCTCAAATAGACCAGGGAAATGGACCAAACTATGGCGTTCCCAAGCACAGGACAGACTAGATCCCAAGGATTCGATTTGGTCGAACGATTCGAGGTATAGTTTACGCTAAGCAAGTGATACTCTGTTTTGTGATTATATGGATATTTCCGAAATTATTCTAAAAATTACTTTTGAAATGAAATGTAGAGTGGGTGTTTATGGTTTCCCACCTAACATTCCGTACAATTCGTTATCTTACCCTATCTTTCATTACAGTTCCATGTTTTTTTTTTTTTTTCTCGCAAGCCCTGTAATTTTCATCGGGAAGACTGAGATACATGTGGGTGGTGCGATGAACAGTAATATTTGAACGCTTGACAGCGATTAATATTGAGCCAAGATTCCTCGCCTTAAACCCGTCCATAACGAACCATTGTACTTTTAGCATATGTTGTAAATCTCAACCATGTCGCTGGAGACCCTACTTGTCCCTTCAACATCTCGTAACCGTTCGTAAAACAGAAAAGTTAGACAGTGAGGTCCGGAACGAAAATAGGTGACATGTGAAACTCATAGAAGCAGTGAACGCAAACAAGAAATTGTGAACTGTTATTTCTATTAGGTTTAATTCTATTCTTACGTTTAGAGCCCGAGTGTCTTTGAAGTTCGATGAATGTGGTGGGGCATAGCCTAAGCTCTAAACATCATGCCGATTTAGAGAGAGTGTAACTTTGAGGTTACATTGACAAAACGAGCATGTCGAAAACACAGTCCACCAAAAATCTGTAACCGTCCGTAACCTCCGCAGTATCTGCAAGTTTCTCACCTGAATAAACCCGTGAAATTCTTTGTTCTTGCTGACGCGGTCCCATACTGTCAGACTGTGTGGAATTCTCTTCCAGAAGCAAAGCTCATTATTTACACTTGAGTATTTGTATTGATTTGCCCAGGAGTTGGTCGAGTGATTCCATCTGTGCTCTCTATGTCTCATTGTACGCGCTATAACGAATATGTTCTAGCGGAGCTATGAGCTATATAAGTTCATCTTTTCATACATTACATTACTCACTGCTAGAATTAGAGCCTCAGATCAGGATGGTATCCCCAGGTTGACAGTGATTAAGCAGGTCCTTCATGCAGCACGACACAAATTTTCTACTACCCTTTGGACAGTGAATACACTATTACAACTGTTTCGCGTATGTGGAAAGACTGATTTGCTAATTTGTTGAGATGTGGACTTCCATACATTGGTCACACACACGGGGCAGCTTCGTAACTAGGAAGTTTTCCTACTACAGAGTTTCCAAATTGTGCCAGATATTTTTCTTCTCTAACCGTGAAAAAAAACCCAGATGGAACTCTAACACCAAGATGTTAAAAACAAACAGGTGTTTGTAGGCGATGGATTCGATGGACACTTGATAAATATGGAGTGGATTCATGCCTAACCTTCTCTTCCCGGTTTTTTTTTTTTCATCGCCGCCGTGATCTATGTAATGGGGACATTTCATAATTTCGTTTTCCCGCTGTATTTATTACATACGACCATTAGATTAGATAGTTAATTTAATAGTGTATTTTGTAATATGCATATGAATCACATCAGCAGGCAATACAAATTGACGTCTCACATTCAAACCCAATGGTGGGAAAAAATTTTGTTTTTATTAGAGAAAATGCTGTCACTATTTTCACACATGTCGCACTCAGGACCTTTTCTTTTCAAGTTAACCAATTTTAGCACGTTCATTTCCCGGAGCGGCATTCTGGTTCTGACTTTCGGCATTTATACTAATTCAAATACGTACGAGTGAAGATTGAGATGGCCTTAGTTGATTGATTCGCTCGTTATTAATTGAACATTTAATATTTGAACATTTACCAAACTTTCAGATTCCAAGCCATATGGTTACCCTCGCTCACGCATTACAACATCGGCAGATAATCAATAAAAAAGAGACTCAGCTTCAGGTCGTTGAAAGACATTCATGGTCGTACGTCCTGCGAGTTTCATCTACGACTCCGACTGCCCCTTTCCAGTTTTTACAACGTAATAACGTAACATCCTTCTCAATGCAAAGTCCGTGGTGAATTTTTAAATTTTCCTGAACCTTTTTGAATCAGCCAGTCGAATACTGACAGACAGTGAGTAGACCTTCAATATTCCTTATTTCAATACATCCTTTGCCATTATAGAGAAATTAGATAACACCACTTAAGCAAGAACGTTTAAGGCGTCTGAATCACGAAAACTGACCTTTGGCGAGAATAGTAAGGTATTGTCTGGGCACGTTGAAATCAGCAACCGTAATTCAAATCTTGGACATTTTTGAAACAAACTGCCTCAAGTGCCCCAGAGATATTTTCCATATACTCATCTGTGTAAGTAATACTGGCTCGAATCTTATATTTCGCCGGCTAACTGTATCAGTTAAATCTCTAGCGGAATTGTTCTTCGATTTACGTTACTTTGCTAATTATCGTGACCTGAATTCTGTCATGGGCTATTCTCCGTCAGTACGGTGTTTGTCTTCTGCGGTATGTGCGCACCCATATTACCGATACTGCATGTCAGAGGCTGTACGCGTTAGACCACACAGTCTCCTAGTATAAGTTACCGTCATTCTACCGTTTGTGATCAGGCACTACTAAGGTCCGACATGACCGTTATATCACATGTAATCTTTCTAACTGAATCCAGCATCCGTTCGACTGCGCAATCGGCATTCCTAACGAGCGAGGCGTCAAAGGAATGATTATCGATTTCTCTATCATACAGGACGAAATATGATCAAGCTGATCTGCGACTAAGTAAAGGTTATATCATGTATCGTATTTCGTATCTTCCTCTCTGGTTTCGCTATCGAAATATAGGTAATGTTAACCAGAACTGATTACTGTCACGGATGGGCATATATCGTATACCTTAGCTACCGTCTAACTATATGCGATCGGTGACGCCTGCTTCGATTTTCAGATGCTACATCTGCAATACAAGTGAGAAAAAGCGTTTAGAAAACCTTTTTTCATAATGGTTTAAGTCCGATAAGTGGTTCTATCAAGTACAGACCCCGATAAATCAATCGATGAACCAGTGCAGCCATTTTTTTTTTGTCTTCGTAGCATCGATCTGAGAGAACTGGCTGGCTGAAAAGAAATATGTTATTGTTCGGTTTACATGAAAGAACAATATATTGCTCAATACCATACTGTATTTAGTCAAAACTACTTAAATACAATACACACCACTTTTGATAATTGAGTGCATGTTCAATTAGGTGAGGAAGTGTAGCAAGAATCGGAGCACACATATCAAATTAACAGATAATTCATGTATGATTCGGTACAAAAAAGGTGGGGGTGCTGCCACACTTCACGTTCACTTTTCCCCACGTCTTTCCCACCCCATTCAAGAACAGCGTAAATATTGGAATTTTTCAGGAACTGTAATTCAACATTGACGGATCAAACCCAGGGTTCAGGCCTTCATATTCCGTTTAGAGAATTTGCCGTACGTCGACCAACGGGAGCAAAAAAAGCCTGGCCTGCAACCTTTTCGTTCAGTTCTAATCGAACCCATGGCTAGCCTGTATCTGTTTAGACGGTGCTCCGCCTCTACCTATAGAACTGGGCCGATAACTACGGCATCGTAAGGTGATTTTCCGGAATGGCAGTGTTATCGTTTTTGCATCAGTTATATTCTTTGGGTTGAGGGTTTGTGTAGCCGCCCCCCCCCCGCCCCCGCCCCCCCCCCTCCTCCGCCCCCCCCCCCCGCCCCCCCCCCCCGCCTCCCCAGTTTTCTTCCGAGACGTGACACCAAATATACCTTATCTTTACACAGTAATGGACAGTCGCACTACAACGGTTAGCTAGTCTACTCACGATGGTTTCCCAAGAAATCGAAACAAAACATTCTGAATCCGTTGTATTTCTCCACACAATGTCAATTTTCCATAAATGCAAATGAGTCCTTCTTTAGAAGTTTCGATGGCAGACGACGCTGATGTGACGGAATTAGTATATAATCTACTAATGTGGCTTTCGCGCACAAATATGCACTGTCTCAAATTTTTCTCGAAGGTCATCCACAAGTAAGAGCCTGCGAAAGTGGAAAGACCAATCTCAGGGCGAATGTGGAAGAAACGATGACGCTGAAGATGAGAGTGATTACAATGGAGTGATGTCACCAGACGATAATTAATACATATAAGAACAGTCTGAAATGATGTTAATACAATATCAGTCTGAAACCGAGGCCAGAAAGCCGACTTTAACATGCTCCCCGGGATCGAATTTCATCATTCTGAAAACATTCAAATGCAACAGCATTTCTCCGAGTCCCTTATTTTTTGTTTAATGGCTCCCTTATGAGGCTATAGGTATGTGCAAAAAGACAAATAGCGATGCACCAGGGGTTAATTCTCATTATCCATATTATCCAGACTTCAACGCTCAGCAGTGACCGAGATTGTCCATTCGAGTATAGGTTCCTTAAAATGGAAGCTTCCTTTACGGCTCGGCACGGCAATTTCATTGTTCTCATAGACCTGGGTTCGCTAGTGGCATTGGAATGCGGAACGAAATACATAATGAAACCAAATTATCGTCTATTGAAAAAAAATCTTCACTCCTGATGGCGTCTGCCCAGTTTCGTTTCCCACAACACGATTTGGGCGCATGGCTGTATTCGAGCTGACATCGCGCCTTCAAGATGAGTGGTGGGTGGGGCGAATGAAATGCTATAGTTGTTTTTTGTAACTCTAGTAGCAGGGTCGGTTAATTCCCGTTGGGGTCCTCGTCCAAGGGAAAGATATATCTTCCCGGAAGAATAGCAGACTTGTATCAAGTGACGGCATTTTGCAAGGAAACTTCCAGGGTTGAAATTCAAGCAGTCACCCGAGGGTTCCCTGGGGGCTGTACTTGCAGTGTGATAGGCGGGGTTTGGTCTTCACTCCATGGTTTCCGCTTTGAAACGTGGATCTGTACATGAGTTTCGTGGTTCGTTTTCAGGTAAAATTCAAACGAAGTCCTCGTCTTCTTCTGTGAGCAGTCAAGTTGGACATGAACCTTCCGCTCCTCCAGGTTCCGAGAAAGTGGTCCGGATCATGGGGTCCAGTATCGTCCTTCGATTCCTTTGTGAGCCTTACTTGACTTTCCGAACACGTAGACGGAAATCAATAAATCTATAGCCCAGGGATGTGGGGTTTCCCACCCCTCCTTCTATACCTTTCATCGTCAGTTCATCGTCGATGGTTTGCCGTGGATTCTAGTGACGCTGCTACCCACCGCCGGACGGAGGAGACAGCGACCAATGTGGTTTCGTGGTGCCGAAGTGTCCGCTCACCTCTCTTAAATGGTCGGTCCAGGGGTCCCTTAGAGACAGGCGGTCCGGTTTGGCTCCTGGCCCTCCTCCTCTCACTTGCCCGTTTGTCGGTCTTGTCTTGTGGGTGCGTACACGCATGACAGCTAGCCGCGACATGGTCGCTACTCGGGGGTGGTTCGTGGTAACACAGGTACCACCGATCAACGCCTGTCATGCAGACACCAGATGATTTTTTTAAAATAATAATTTATTGTATACCTTGCCGAGGCAAGGATCCATCCTATTCAAGGCCCAGCAAGGGTGCAACCTGGATACTGCACCTTATTGTGAGCTGCGAATCCTAACCAGGTACATCAAGCAGGCAATGCCTCTCAGGCGTCCTTATCTGTGGGGTGGGGGTAACGCACGCAGACGCCAACTTGTAAATTGCCTACCACTCTTTTGTCCCTGCTCCCTTCCCTCGTGCGAGAACCCAGCAAGAAGGCACATGTTCCATTTTGGAAGTCCTTGGTATGACCCGAACCGTGAATCGAACCCCGGTCCGTCCCGGTGGGAAGGCCGACGCTCTGCCATTGTCGCCAACCACCGTTAATGATGAGCTTGACTGGACGACTGGACGACCTTCTCCTTGTATGCTTGGGCATTTATGATATACAGGCAAAAACAGTGAAACGATGAACGTCCGAACAGAGTGGAAGAACACCACGTTGATATGTTTCTTTGAAACATTATAAATGATTCATTCTATGAATAGAAAAAACACCAGTTTCCTTCCCGGTTTTTTCAAACACGTGTTTTATCAATCCAGCGCATTCTGATTGGTTCGGTAACAATTTTTGCTGAAAATCTAAACCGGTATTTGTTAATAAATCTTCCACCTCATGGGAAATCTATGTGCTCCATTCTTCTTGTTGAATTTGACTACCTCGCCAATCAATCTCTCGAATACTGGGACGCATACCACCAACAGAAATCTCAAAGAGAAGAACCTGAAGTATCTACTCATATATGAAACCGCTGTGTAAATAAGCATTTTGCCAGAGCAAATAATTCCAATATATTGTTCCCTTCCCATGTTAGTTGCATTTAAAACTTGGAGATGGTCGCCGCCATTTCCCCCTCCAATAGATGGCAAGAACTTGAACCAGTCCAATTATGATGTCACACAACCCCTACTAGAGGGATTTAATGTAGTTCTTTATTTTTTACATTACCCATCATGAGCACTAATGAGCATTCCGATGCACGCTTTCCAATGAATTTCTGAAGTATATACTGTAATAAAATTTAACGCCTAAATGGCTTGAAAATTAATGTACGCCATTTTGAATATTTGACAACAAATTACTAATGAAAAACAGAACCTTTATAACTAAAAAGGATTGAGTGAAAGCAAAATCCTTAATCAAATGTCCTACCCTGTTGAACATCAAACTGGCATATCTTCGGGAAGTAAACAATATTTTTCGATCGAATTTGGGGAAGATGTTTATTGCATGTCGGTCTCTTATTTGACATTGTTAGTTCACTTTCAAAAATCATACTCACATTCTCCTTCCAGGAACTCACCCACACGGGGAAGCGTAGCCGTAGAATAGGGTGCCGTTGAATCCTGCCTGAAAATTCCCGAATTTCAAGTGACTCTTGTCGATTTTAGGTACGTACGTCGGAGATACTCACAAGGAGGAATTAATAGGGAATTGAGGGGCACCACGGCCTCCTCCCCGCTATTCCCATGGCTTTGGCTGCGGTCTTGAGTGGGTAGTGTAGTCGGAATCGCCTCAGACAGAGAATTGGTACTTTGTTTTTCCTGATAGAAATTCACCTATTGCAAGTGTAGACTATATCCAACTTCCTTATTTAGCTGACCCCCCCCCCCCCCGCCTCTCCTGCTCGATTCTCACCATAACTCACGGTAATCCTTGCCGAGGTTCCTGGACTGTCTCTGAACTCGTCAAGCATAGGCATTATTTAATATCTCGATTAATAGTGACACCGAGAGGCATCTAAATGTCACGCGTTTTAAATTATGCTTATGGGCATGTCTATTTTTTCACTCTACTTTCCGGCTACGGCAATTAGTGTTTTACTTTTTCCATGTCAGTGAGATTTCCCTATAAATGGCATGGAAAAATCGATTGCTTTACAGCGCTCTAATCGCATTCCATGACTCCTGTCGTTATGTATTTGTTAACCCAACTGCATAACCTGTAAGCGGTTCACCTCTCATTATGTTCAGTGTTTTAATATGACTGTAATTAAGCCGTTAATCTCACGCCCTCGTAACCAAATATAATTAAATCTAATAATTATCAACAACCTATCAACAATTATATAACTGACTAGCGTACTCAGTTAACCAAGACTGAATTACGCATTACATACGCTCGTGCGAATGATACACAGTGGTTGGACACGTGAGTCGCCGAAGACGATACCTCTTTGGTAGAAGAGAAGAAGACGAAGAAGAAAAGAAGAAAGAAGAAGAAGAACTCTTTTACTTTGGTGGCCCATTCTGCTACATAGTGGGGTTTTAAGAACTAATAAACCTAGGTAGAGATGGCTGAGAGATTAGAGCTATTGTGTTGTCTGTTCAAGCCTATGCACAAGATTTAAAAAAAAATGCACAATATTAATGCACAATATTCATTTCTATTGTTTAGCACATACCACGTGAAATTTTGTTTGTTCAATAGATATATATTATGACGGACGCTGGTATGAAATATCTCGACTGTTATGATGCCGACATTTGGCTCTGTGACTTTTGCAAGTGGCGTTAGGTGAGCAGGTCATTATTATGGTTCCTTGTCGAAGTCGGAGGATTATGTGCCAGAACAGAGAATCATGACAATAATTGTTGTGGTATACGGGTGTGTGTGTGTGTTTTGGTCTGTGTGTGTGTGGTGTGTGTGAGGTGTGTGTGCGTGTGCGTGCCGCGTGTGGTGTGCGTGTGCGGTGTGTGTGGACGCCGCGCTGTAAGCCATTCAAACTGATTGAAGCCTACTTAGAATGTGTGGTCCCCAAAGAGTGCATGATACCCATTATTATCAGTTCAGGTCGAAGCTCATATGAAGTCACCAGAGGTCAAGTTGACATTGATGTGTGTATCGCGTTCTTATGGGAGTAAAACCCGATTTTGTGTTGTGCATCGGAGGTCAATTTTGGTTTTAAAAAATATAAATTTTGTGAAAAATCCGACTGACATTGGATAAAGCTCAAATGAACATGTAGTTTCATGATGAATTCATTGAACCCTATGTGCTTGGGTCAGGGGTCATATGAGCTCACGAGAGGTCAGAGTCTGAATGAATATGATGATACATGAATGATGAAGAATATGATTATTATTCCGAACATCGGACGGGGCCATTAATAAGGTCATTAACTTCACGATAATACTGTGTGGTTGTCAGATTAGTCGAGCGTTGTCTTTAAATACTCCTTCTTGCCTTCTCTATGGGCGCTCAGCATAGGAGACTCAGAAGGGTGGACGAACGAGAGGTAGGCACTTTGCATGTCGCCGTCTGCGGGCAGTTTCTGTCCCTCCGAAGAGCCGAAGAGATACTCCGTCTTATTCCGTATTCCTAGTGAGGGCATCGGATATAGGTAGCTAGGCACGGCAAGTGATCATAATAATAGGCCTATATATATATATCTGCCGGGTAGTTCCATTGCCTTCCACATGACTTCAAGAAACATAGTACAAAACCTACCAGTTGTATGATTCTCTGGTTGATTGCTTATCGTCGGGTGTTTACGGTTTCCGTAAAGAATATTTGTAGGAAAAAAACGTCAATATAAATGGATCCTCGTATATAATATGTGATGATGGAGGAATCAACAAAAGCCCCAGATTACCTGTCATATTCCAATTTATCACTTAGTGAAATGAGGGCGCTTTAGCAGAGGGACAGTGAATAAAGGCGTCGCATTGCGGTGGGCCCTTATTCGGCCATCTCATATGACCGGATGATAACTAGAAAATGTATCGGAAACCATTAGTTTTTCATTTCAGCGTGAACGCAGCTGATTGGGAAATCATGACAAGTATGCGTTACAATGGCCTGCATGGTATTCGTTTCGAGGGGCACTCGTTGAGTTGGTATCATATTCGAATTCGTACCCCACAATTAACGTTTCTTATTTCAATGAGCAACGACTTTCGTTCTCTCTCGGCTTCGACACTTCATAGTCTCCAATGCTTTGCATAGATTCGTCCTAGCGGTAGGCTAAAAAAAAAACCCAGACCAAAACAAGTGTCTCTGAGCAGAAAATTCGATTTTATTTCTATCACTGGAGATGTGACGCAATCTGCTCCGAAGGATAGGATTCACATTAAAGGACACACGCTTTCAAACGCGAAACGAGGGTGGCCTGCCTGATTAGGAGATGTCACGGATCAGCAGCAACATTCGAGTGGTTACGCAGTGTTGGGGCTTGAAGACTAGCAGCATTACATGCGTTTGCGTTGTTCCGTTGCGCGTCCGTTGCGCGTCCGTTATTACTGTTAGAGTTTGCCATCCAGACGTCCGTTGCGCTTCGTTGACATTGGTTATTTTACCCATCTTCCCGTGTGTTTGAGACAAACATGGCCAGGCCCCTGGGAATGGGGGGGGGCTGCTGGGGGTACTGCAACACCCCAGATGTTATAACGATATTTCAGGTCATGTTGTCCAGCCCCCTGTCGATTTTGAGCTTAAGTTGTCATGGATCAATTTTTCCACGAAATTTGGTATCCGGTTCGATCAGCTGGCTGAGTAAGTTGTTATTCAGTGTACTGAGTCTAACTCATAGTCTTATTTGATTGTTTTTTAAATTTTTTGTTGAGAGAAGGCCGAAATGCCCTCCCCCCCCCCCCAAAAAAAAAAACATCGGACTGCGCGCGCGGTTATCCTTTTTTTTCCGTGACATGATAATACAGTGGGCCCACGTGTAGAATAACGTTGTCAGATTCTGGACAAATATTGATTTTTGTCCATACGTTCATCTCAAGCGTGGTGAACACATGACAGGTAGGCCACGAAGGGAATTTGGTTTAGGACTTGATTCATGTTGCACCCCCCCCCTACCCACTACAAAAAATGCGGAATTCCAAACTGCGATTTCGTAACACTGCAACACAGTTTAGTCTATTCTGATCCTATTGTCAGATTGGCTTTGCCAGCGGACGTGCTCTTTTTATAGAAGATTGAAAGCTACTGTAACGAAAAACGCAGGGGGGCCCGTGCAACATTAGTATGGAGGTTACGTGATTGACGTATGGAAATATACAAGCGCGGAGGGGGCGAAACAATTGAGACATGTGAAATTTAGACGGAAATTTTTGGAGCGGATGGCGATACTAATCTGAAAAATTGCCCAAATTGTCTGCTGAAAGGCTCAAGTACTTCATCCAATGCCAGAAAAATGCACAAATTTGCCAGGACAGTGATGTCAGCAACTGCTTCAATCCTTGTTGAAGCAGCCTCCACCCAATTAGGAAGGGGTCCTCGATGGAATTTCTCTAAGACATGCTATGGTAGGAATGGACACAATGATGAAGAACTGTAAGGATTAACATCGATCAGTTTCGGAAAATTTACTGTCAATTGCACAGTGATTGCATACTGCCATAAGTCGCGGGAAAAGTGCCGCGCTTCCCTCAATCTGGGGGGGGTGGGGCGGGGTGGTCCGCTTAGATTTTTTCTGTAGGGAGCGCAAACTGATGGTGGCGCGAATTGTAATGAATAAACGTAGATCAGGTCCTTCAAGAGTGGTTCTTGAGATATACATTTCAGAAATTTATGTCAATTGGGGATGTTGCTTTACTGTATAAAACATGGGAAGTACCGTTGCCGGCATCTGGGGGATTCTAAAGGCTCAAAATTTCCTTGTACCATACGAGACCACTGATCGATGGCCCAAATAGTAAGGATAAACATCAATAAGTTCCTTCAAAAAATAACGTTTCTTGAAATTACAAATGCTGAAAATTATGGTCAATTTAGGACGTTGATCATGCACCGCCACATACAGTGCGGGAATGGACCCGTTTTCCTGCAATCCGAGGGGTCTATAAAACGAAATTCCGTGTACCTACGCGTCACGATGGTGGCGGTGGCACGCCACGAATGTAAGGAATACACATCGAGTCAGTCCTCAAGAACGTTTTCTAGAATTAAGAATTCTGAAATTTATTGCAAATTTTAAAGTTTAGGGGCATTACTTACTGCCCTACGGGTCCAGGAGTGCGGTTCCTTCAATTGGGGGGGGGGGGGGGTGGTGGGGAGGGGGGGTCTGTAAAACAAGGAAAATTTTAGGTTACCCTACGCGTTTGTCAAAACTGACGATTGTACGGATAGGCATGATCAGTTCTCCAAGATGTTTCTTGGAATAAAAAAATTGGGGAATTCATGACGATTTTAGGGTTGTGCATGCTTACTGCCTTATGACCTCAGAAGTGCCGTGTCCTGCAAGGCTGGGGGTTGTAAAAACTGCAAATTTCGCTGTTCGCTACGCTCAACCATGGGTGGCGCTCCGCGTAGATGGTGCTACCCTCCATATGTCCCAATATTCAAGACAGATCGCCGCCCTGATCTACCAAGAAAGACAGTGAAAGTAAGTATTGTCAAGTGATAATATGAAAAGCAGGACCACTCCCTTCCCTTATACCCTCAATGACGGCGGTCCATGATGGGACCCTGAGTTAACCCTTGCCTACACCAAAACTGGGCTAATAAGGACATGGCGCGGTCGAAAATCAATCCGACTTAATTATCTAAATACTAGCAATTGGAATGATGGCAGTGTGCTCTGTCGCAATCAAAGCACTTCGGCCATATTTGTTAAACATTTTGTTTAGAAATTTAACTGTGGTGTTTAATTTTCTCTTAGCCATTGTGCCGTTAATGTACCATAGCCGCCTTTAAAAACATTAAAATACTACATTAAATACCAGGGTTGGGGATTTAATTAGCAACATTGACATGTAAATACTTCAAATAGTTTATCTTGGTTGAGATTAGAGAAAAAAACTGTGTTATATTATGACGAATGTTAAAAACACCAAATTAGGTGTCGATTCCCTGCACAGACTCCCCAATTACTAATATACGACTCTGTACTTCAGTTATAGTACGAAAAGCCAGGGTTTTAAATCAAGGAAAATCCCCGGAAATCGATTTCGAAATACAGCGCGGGCACGCGGAAAATCGGTCAGGTATCGATTCAAAATAAAAAACGCCCCCGCCCGCCCGACCCGTCCGGCGTCCGCGGCAGGTGCAAGGAAGAAACGGGTCTATGTTAACTACGAAACGATTCAGAACGCCCGCCAACCCGCGTGATTGGAAACGCAACCTTTATTACACGTAAAATGATATAACCGAGTGGTGCACAGTTGTAGGAGCGTCCGCTTTTCACCGGTAGGCGGGGATCGAATTCCGGTCGGGTCATACCAACGCTGAAAAATGGGACTGTGCCTTCTCGTTGGCGATCAGCCATGGAGGGTGGAACAGGGCAAAATGGGGTGACAATTGTGAAGTAGTTGCCGGCGGCGTGTAAATACCCCATCTCCTTCACAGTTACGTACCGCAAAAAAGGCCTCGCCTTGTTCCGGTACCTGGTGAAGGTTTCGCCGCGAAATTCTGTTGCGATAATCAGGTTCGCACCCTTGCCGGGCCTCGGTTAGGTAGGGTCCTTTGTCCGGCAAGTGACTGATTAAAAAAAAAAAAAAAATAAACCCTGCACAAACGCATTCTAAAATGGCCCTAAATGGCCCACGTCCCATACACCAATCCCGTTATTTTCTGACGTGCGTGAAAATCGCTCTCTGCGCGAGTGCCAAGAAACCACGGATGGACAACGGGAAGGGAAACGGAAACGCGCGCAACGGATGTATGGATGGTAGCTAATGTTAATCTTATGTACTCGATTTTTTCCACGCACGCGAACGGACGCGCACGGTGTAGGGTTGGCCACTTAGCATATCTCGTTGTTCCAATGTCGCGCTGATGGATGTATAACTATCTGTTGAAGTTGTCCTAAGCGATCTCGATACAAGATTCTAACTATTCCCTCTGAGTAAGGAGCAATTATTTCTGGAATGTAGCAACGCATTGGAGACTACGCAACCAGAACACAAAACGAGCTTGCCTGCCCTTCATCGCGAAAGGTACCGATCGACGGAGGCAATAGTTATTTATCAATTCCCAGTAAATGCAGCCCCTTTCAAATGAACGGGATTAGGCCTAATATATATTGAATATTAGGTCGATCGGAAACAGTGGAAACGATGCGCAACGATGAAACTCCAATCACGCTTTAACAAAAAAATGTGACAGGTGAACCCAGCAAGCCATTTGGGAAATAAGGATCAACGTGAAGTTGATCTTTTTACAAACATACAGCATTCAAAATATTCAAAATACTATGCTTGTAACTTCGTTAAAAAAAAAAAAAACAAATTTAGGTAAGAGTATGCCTACTTTTTTCATCCGAGTCATTTATAGGGACGGTTGGCCACTTCGTTCATCTGTTATTCAATTAGGAATTAGATGTGATTATTATTCGGTACTTAATTGGGGGAGGGATGCCTTATTTGGTGATTCGAGTATCAATAGACGCAGGATTGGCCCTACTTCGTTATCAGGAATTCAAATAGGGACGGATGCCTATTTTGTTCATCCGGTATTTAATCAGGGACGGATGCCTACTTCGTTTATCCGGAAGTCAATTAGGGACGGATGCCTATTTTGGTCATCCGGTATTTAATCAGGGACGGATGCCTACTTCGTTTATCCGGAATTCAAATAGGGACGGATGCCTATTTTGGTCATCCGGTATTTAATCAGGGACGGATGCCTTCTCCGTTTATCTGGAATTCAATTAGGGACGGGTGCCAACTTTGTTTATCTGGTCCCCAATCAGGGACGGATGCGTCGTCTCACAGTGTCTGCTTAGTATGGATACATTAAACAGTGACAGAAAACAGAAGAAACACTGGAGCCTCTTCCGCTAAATATTGATTAGTAGCAGACTTAAGGGACAGAGCCGGAATGCTTAGATAGTTACATGTTATTTACCTCCCCGGGCTGATAAACGTACACATGATTTCCAGCAAACACACCTTCTTGTGGTATTTCTAAATTGTTCAGTGGAAAAAATGGTGAAAAATAATTAACTAAGGCAACAATATAGAGTTAACTTGCACGGGAGTATAATACTACAAGGCCCGTGACACAAAGTGGCGAGTTGACTTGGCGAGATGCAAGAAAGAAAATATCAGTCGAACTGATTAATTGATTTCAACAGATCCGAAACACAATGTGGATACGTGGTCCTCTATATATTACAAATGACCCTCAACTTGCCAACAAGGCGACACCATTCTGCGTCTATCCCATTTTAATTAGGAACAAAATCCAGAGAGGAATGGGACGACCCTTGGACCCCTCTCCCAAATCAATCGAGGGATGCAAATTTTGGCCCGCCCAATACAAACTCCTGCGCACGCTACTGGTAAATGATGTGACACGGATAGTGTTTCTCAGCTATACCTTTCATGGAACCGGTGGACATCTCCAGTGCAATGTCAAAACAACATTTATATTAGATGGGGAAACTCAATTTTCAAAGAGGCAATTTCCATTATGAATTTAAACTAGCGTTGTTCATCGAATATTATAAATATTTATTCGGAAATGAGAGCCACTCATAAAAAATCGCTGAATCACCCGTACATTGTACATCTAGGCCAACGAGATTGTTATGGTCTAGTCGCTGCTATTGTTTTCACCGTAAGCACTCGTACTTTGTACATGTACGTGATTGTTATATTTGAGTTGCTGCTATCGTTTCAGCGAAAGTCAATTCCCAATTGGCCCCCCCGTGTATTGAACACACCCTTCATAAGAAAATACATAAAATAGAGGGGAAATCTCGCTGACTAGAAAGCTAGTTGACAGACAACCTACCAAGCTAACATAACAAGCATTGCGGGAGCGGTGACCTGATTTAACACCGCCGGGAATTCGTTCGCTGCTTGAATAGTATAATTCACCTAAATTGGTAAGTTGATTTCTTTTCCTCGGTAGAAGAAAACGCTCAAGGGGAAATACAATCAATCAATCTATCTGTCAAATCCAATTGTTTGAAGACACTGTTCTTGGAAATCGCGAGGAATACAACTTTATCTTGGGAGTGGGGGAATTTTCGAGCAGATGCAAGGTCAATTCTCCTTCTCGGTATAAATGTTCAGTTTCACTCACAACGCTTTCGGAGACTAGCCGAACGACTCGATGTATCTGTTTTAAGGTCAATAATTCGTATTCCGAGCAACACTTTCGGTTGGAGTAATACAGAGAGGCGATGTTTGACGACATGTATCGTTACATATTGACTACTCTGGGGTGCCGGATGCCAGTAAGGACATATTGTTTATGCCACTAGGTTGCCACATAACGGGAATGTTGTCGTTGCCCGAATGAAAACCATTTGGCTAACCCCTTACAAATGAACATTTATTTTATCCTGAATATGCACGGGCTAGCGTATCAAACTCAAATTCCTAATATTTCAATTGGACTTGCCGAAGAAAATCTTCATTACTTTTTTTAGAGAGAAAATGTTACAGGACAAGTTACAACATACCAGGCTTCGATTTTCTTCATTGCTTTAGAAGATACATGAAACGTATACGTGCCAAGGATTGACTCGTGAAACTCAATGTTTCCCCACTTTTAACGGCCGGCAAGACAGGTCACTAGTATGCGCTATTCGAACAGATATTTTAGGGATAACGGAGACTGCGACTTATATAGGTCATATTTAGGGAGTCCACAGACTTGAGATTTAATCTAGTTGTCCACTGCATACCCGCCGCCTTGCATCCCAAATGGGGGGCCACTGAGGACTGAACCTAAAAAAAAAAATATACAACAGATGTAATCAACGACCGTGAAACTGCAAAACAGAGGCCTGAAAAAATAACGGAACTACAATGAAGAATACACTATAACAAGAGGAGAGACCGAAGACTGGAAAAAATGCAAATAGTTTGGAAGCATAATCGATACGAAGGAAGACATACAGGTCGGATGAAAACTGGCTATGGCATCTTGCGTGCAATTTGGCTCGATTCTCACCAGCGGGGGGAAAATTGATTTGAAGACCAGGATCCGGCTATTCAATGCTTATATCTCGTATGTGTTCCTATACAACAGCGGAGTTTGGAGTTTAACCGAAAACCATGGAAAACGCTTTCGATGTCTTCCATAGGACTCTAATCAAGAGACATGCTGAGGATCAGTTGGGCATACACCTTACGCAACGATGACCTGTACGACCGCACACAAGTTAAACATGGAGTGAGAGCATCACGAATAGAAGATTACGGTGGGTGGGGGTCGATCTGATGAGAGGCTGCAGACGAAATCACCGACCCGACAAGCTTTAGAAGAAGCGCTTCGTCCTACAAGGAGACCAAGAGGAAGACCAATAACAACCGGTGCAGCAGAGTTAACCAAAAACCTCAAAAACATTAAACATGATGTTTCTCGGATCGGACGCTTCAGCAGTAATTACAAGTGACAGGAATATGTTTAAGCAATCACAAGTGGTAATGCGCAGTGCCGACAAACGGCCGAGTAGCGTACCGACGACGACGACGACGAGGTTTTGGCGCGACGTTTGTTAGCCGTGGAATGTAAGAAACGTGCGCCTTGCTTTTATATTTTTCTGAAGCATATGTCATGTGCGGTGTTCTGGCCAATGCATTATTTATAAACTACTTTGGCCAATAAAACGCAGTACAAACCATAAAACAAATTGATCTTTTGGTGGATGCATTAATATAACGTACAGAAACAGTCTATGAATGCAAAGAAAATTCATTTACGTGATCATTGTACCTAAGGCGAGCCCCTCCATTTGAACAGCCTCAATGCGTTCAGTATTCAAATTAGTGTAGGGATCCCAAACAGAAGAGGAGTACTCTAATAAAGGTCAGACAAAGGATCTATATGCCTCAATCCTGGTTGACCTCCAACAAAGGCATACAAGTCCTGCCAGAACCGAACAGAACCTGTCAGAAATGATTCCCAAGATACTGATGTGTTCAACCACGGACAGGGCCTCCCAGCCCAAAGTATAATTGAAAACCTTTGGGGTTCTATAATTTCATATAAAACACTTTCCTACGTGAGCCTATCTGCAAGCGAATAGCCCGTCATTAGGCGCATCTAGATCTTTCTGAAGTGCACTATGACCATGCGGGCTCTTAATTTCACGATAAAAATGCAGTCGACAGTAAAAAGACAAACAGTAACGACCAAAGGAAGGCATTGATGTGAAGGAGAACAAGCAAGGGGACCGGAAAACTGTACACCGAAGGACTCCTGAAATGACCTCAGATCAGCCAGACATTGACAATGACTCTCTGTAATCGGGCAGCAACAATAAATTGCTAATCCAAATTGAGTTATGAATGCCAAGTACAAAGCTTTTGATATGAGTCTTCCGTGTCGCACAATATCAAAAGCTTGGAGAGGAGTCCATTTTGGCCATGTCAATCCTGTATGGTTTGCAGCCAAAGAAATACTAAATATGTGAACTGGAGAATGAGTTGGGACATCCACGAGTGATCGCGCCGGAAATCATGTGGTTCTCAGCGAGAGCTTTACACTGGTGCACGAGACTGCGCCAATGTGCTAGAAAATTCTGTCCACCTTCTAGCTTGCGGGTTAAGCAGCTTACAAGTCATCATGTCTTCCCGTCCGTTCGTTCGTTCGTCGTTCGTTCGTTCGTTCGCCTTTGTTCGGCACGTTAGTATTTGTTCGTCAGTCATTCGTAACTTCTGACCGTACATGCGATCAGGGTGAAACTTGGGAGTGGATGAATGATTGCCACTGGCTAGGGACATGAGTAACATTTTGTTTGAACAAATATGATGAATTTTGAATTAAATCCAATTAATCACCTCATAAGGCTCATTCGTAACTCTGACACCGTCGACACAATCAGCTTGAACTTGGGGGTGGATGAAGCATGCCATGGATATGGGGCCTGAGTAATTTTTGTTGCATAGGGGCTTTAAAATTTATTAAATCCAATTACTACCCAATAAGTATTCCACACAGTTCTTTGAGCTGTCGAGGAAAGGCTTGTTTAACATTAGCCCTGCCTCTGCAGGATTTGTTTATATTACTCCTTATCTCTGGAAAGCACAACAAAAGACAGACCATTCAGAAGTCAGTATCATTCTTTTAAAAAACATCTCGGTCCCAATTCCAGTGGTGACCTAGAAAAGGGTGTTTGGGCACAGTAAGATTTCATTAGCAATGGGCTTGGGCCCTCCCCCTACCTAAATGCTGTTAATGGTAACTTTTTGCCTTGTTGTATATGCCTATGAGTGGTCCCAACTATACCTATGCGTGTCAACAGTGTCAGCATATTCATTCTGTGGAAAGTAGTTTCCATTGTTCATGCCACAGCTAGGAATGTGTTGTGCCTGCGTCTATTGTGCAGGGCATGATAGAAATATTAGGCCAATGGGGTAGACATGTTCCAAGTCATTCCATGGTTATGACAGCTGTCAGTAGACGCGTCAGTAATGTGAACAAAACAAAAATTGAAATGGCGAGAAACATGCAGTGTATGCCCACGGGAAATTTAGCTTCCGCAGCTACCAAGACGTTCCGACTTGCACTGTTTAATATGGGTGTATTGGTATCCTGGCGCCACAACAAGAGGATCTCTCCAGTATCCCAGCGCCGGTTTGTGGTAAGGGTTATAGGACTGGAGCAAGTTCCTGAGCTGCAAGTTTCGAGGCGCCTTCAGGGATCAGCATCAGGATAGGGAGCCTTGTGGGGGTCGGGTAACAGAAAACGTGTGAACACCCCCTGTTCCAACATTAGGTGTTGCTCTAGTGGGGAAACAAATTACAGTTTGTTAGGAGAGGTTCAGGAGCTCCTGGGCAAAGACTCGGAACAACAAAATTGATGTGCAGAATCTCTGCTTAGATTTGTGCAGAAACAAGGGTACCATCATTTGATAAATCAGGTACACCCACAGTGTCAATTTTAAGTCCCTCAACAAAGCGAGTCCTTTCAGGGGGTACTCAAAACATGGAATTCTTAATATTGGGCATACAAGGGTTACCGTGACCTTGGGTGTCGCCTGGTCTCTGAAATGATGTGACTAATACAGCCGTGTGCGCGATGTTTCGGTTGTGTAAACGACTGATCTTTTTTTATCCGAGGTGTTGTGTGAGTTACTGATAATTAAGAGAGACGAAAGGGTCAGTGGCTTTCTCAAAAACCATGCAAGAATTCATCGTACATTCCATGAACAGAGGCAGAATCCACGCAGAAAAGTATTGAGGAATAGTTCGAACCAAGCCTTACATGATCCTTTCGTCGCGCAAGTTTTGTTGTGATTCGTCTGAACTGGTACCTACTAATACAATGTGAATCCATCATAATTGCTGACTCCAGTCTAGAGACGACCCGGATCTATCGACGAGAGTGGAATTCGATGTAGGAGAAGATCGGAGTTATAATTGCCTCTAGTGAGGTCAATCTAAAGAGTCACATACCTCATGAGCTTTCCGCTTCAATGTCCATGTTTTTAAAGAGTACTTCGAAATTAGGCACCGTTCACAGTCCACATGGCCGGTTCAGCCACATGGGTTACGGACACCCTACATCTAAAAAATTTCCAAGCTGGGTAACCTTAGGCAAATCCTCGAAATCACCCAGACAGCGGGCCCTCACATCGAATTCCCCGGTCAAGATCCTGCCACACCAAAAAGAAATTGATGCCGGGAAAAAACCGAGGACTGGGGGAACATTTCATGAAAATAGAGTCAGTATTAACAGTAGCCAAGTTACACATGTGTCGTTGGTGAAGATTAAGGTCAAAGGGTCAATCATCTGCAATTTTGGTAGTCCACTTGTATGCGATAAATGTTTTCAAAAACTTGAAAGTTGCTGAAATGTTCAAGAAATACCTGAAATTTCTTTTAAACAAATTGCAAGTAACGTTACAACACATTGCGCACTAGGAATCACCAGGTGAGCTCACTATGCATTGGCAATTTGTTCAAGATAAGGAATGACATGTTGGTGAGTACAGGGTAATTCGTAGAACATCTCAGAATATCGTCCATGCGACATTCCCCGGCCAGTTGCTAATTGAACCTCAATGTGTAGTGAAAAGTAGAGAGATTTTCGATAGATGACGGTAATGGGAGGTACAGTAACTATCCCCCCCCCCCAAATAAAAAAAAAATCCATTACATGATGCGGCATCGTGCTTTAAGCACCACCCAATACGCATGACAAACACGCAAGGATAGGGAAACAACGATAGGCTATCGTGCCTTGACAATTTTTTCTCAAATTCAGAGGATATTTTTTTGCCACCGGAACTGAACATCGTTTGTCTAATGGTCACGAATGTGGCTGCATTATGGGTATAATACAAAAAGAACCCCCACCCTTCCCCCCAAAGACACACGCTAGGGTAACGACATAGCGAGAAGGATGGCGCGACTGATTTCACTCGGGGGGAGTCCGTTCTTGGTGGAGTAACATAATTCTAACAAAATTGTACGCTGAAAAGAAAAACAATCCAACAACTAATCTGGCAAATCCGATGATCGAAGACAACTAAAGTATTCTAGAGGCGAAATACTTGCCGCTAAGGCATACACTTTAGGAGGAATTTAGGTCAGGGGCGGCGTGATGCGATGAGAAATTTGGCCGGATAAAAACGAACCGTCGGACCGGCCATCAGGGCACGAACCCTACGAGAAGATCTTCGAGTTGTGTAGGCTCTGGAAAACCGCGTATGTGTGATTCCTGAGATGTTCTCGAATCACTATGTAAAAATCAGATAAAGGGGTTATGTTTGGTGCTGGTTTTGCACTCTGCGTGTGTACTCTGCAGGGGAGACAATCCGCTACATTTTGTACAACCAACTCATAGCTATTATGTACGCTTTTACATAATTCGAATGGGACGTGCTTTGATAAGACACAACTGCTATTCTGATTAGTCGTTTGAGCTCTCATTTTGTTCGGTAAATCCATTTGCTGCTAGTATCATGTCTTGTCGTCAAGGGCAAAGTGAACGAACGCTCCAAAAGACCGTCTCGATTTTGTCACTGGTTGTCGACAACATGGGGAATGTTAAAAGTACAACTGTTTGGAATGTAGGTGACAGGACAGTCTATTTCTGTAGTCCTACTTTTCACTCGCGGCCATGGGATTGTACACTTTTCATTTCGTCGACATTTCCCTGAGTGGCGGGGGAGAGAATCAGCTCTTATCACGTTACCGACCATTCTTGAGTATTCAATGGCTGAAGTTGTATGATTGTTCAACCTACCTAGGGGAACAGGTATACCACATTACAGGAGGATATCACCATTAAGTACAGTCCGATTAGAGGCACGTCTCACGTTGTGAAGCAAGCGTTTTATATTGAGAGTTTAGAAATTGCGGTTTATCGTGAGTAAATTAGAAGGGTACTTAGTACTCCAATTTGGAGAGGCTGCAGAGAAACCTTTTTTAAGGGAAAGATCTTTTATTTAATTATAACTGCCGAAAATTGGTATTCTTGGGGATAAATTATTTGGCGGTTAATCATTCACCACGTGATTAACCTATATGTTTATTATGTGCTACGCCTCGTGATTTTACACCTCACATCTTCAACATTTAAAGTAATTGCGCAATTTGTTTCTCCGTCTAACAACAATTTCTACAGAGTATTCCATCGTCCGTTAAATCACACTGCGATTGTTGATAAAGTGAAGATAACTTCCGCCCTGGTCGTGCATTGACAATCTCTAAAACGAGCCAGGGCGTCGACGGATAATTCTCGATTCTCCTCATTATGCAAGGGACGCAATATTTGCCGAGCGTATTTTTGCTCAACAAGCGATTGGGGAGATATGAGATCATCATTTGCCTCCCGGCAGACTGGTTCTCCAGTAGATTACTGGGTTCATGGGAAATATGCTCGGCATGAGATGATGTGATGATAAGGATGTTCATAATATATACATTCATTTTTTTGCTTTTAAGTGATAGATCCATCACTTTCTTGGGAATGTTGCGTTGTAGCAACACTGCTTTCGGACTCAATGCGCACTGGGGTGTCACAAGAGCTGTTGGCCCTCTGAACGTAGTTGTGGGCCCCAGCGGGCGGTCAAGGTGACGCGTACATTTCGGACGAGGTCTTTACCCTCCATAGTTTATTCAAAATGCGCCTATTACAGTTTGGACAGTTATAATAATAATATAAGAAATGACGGTTCTTATATAGCGCTTAATCAAGGCTCCCCCCCCCCCCCCACCCCCCCCCCCCCCTCCCCCCCCCCCCCCCCCCCCCCTCCCCATTAAGCGTTTACAAAGATAGAAAACAACAATAGCTAGGGAAAGTAAGTAACTACAAACATATGGTTTTAAGTAGTCTACGAAATCTCTGCAAAGATGAGGAATCCATAATGTGCTGGGAATATATTCACAACTTTGTGGCAGTAAACAACAAAAACGTGATCGCCAAATTCTCGTACGTGCGACGCTTTCTTCACTAGAAGAGACCTGATCACTTCCCGATCTTAGTGCACGACAGGTTGATAGAGACACAGATCTTTAAGAAGCTTGGTAGCCAGGTGTTTGAAAACTTATATATACATATACAGGGATGCGGAACTGTAGTCGCCCTGACATGGTAGTGCGGAACTGTAGTCGCTACTTTACGCTCTATATGATTCAATTCAGTTGTGGGTTGCGGTGAGCCTGCATGAGGACAGTCTGGATTTTAATCTGCGATCGCAACAATTTTCAGTTATGTCCCGGGAGCTTCCCAATAGGGCAGCCACATACAGCGCGCACTAATCTCTTCACGGAGGCCTAATCTCCTAATTTCACAGTGTGTGGCACGAACATATCAGGCGACACTGTCCAACAACACTGCGGAAGAGTCTCGCGGCTTCAAGGGGTCCAAACCGCAATCAATATCAGCAGACGGAGCGCTCTACCGACTGAGTAATCCTTCCGCTCGCAATAATTTACCCACAGTTTACCCAGCAGTCTGGGGTGGATGCACAACGTTTGAGAGTGGACTGGTTACTTCATCGTGTTAGCATATGACGTTCATTTGTACAGAACTGATAGACGTGGGTATGAACTCTAAGACCTGTATGATGCGAAACATTTGCATCAGTTGACGTTGCAATGTGGCGCTGGTGTTGGCACGTGGTCATGAGCTACGCAGTTTCATTATTATTGGTGCCTTGTCGAAGTCGGAGGAGTCGTGCAGTCATGAGACTCATGAAAATAATTGGTGTGTATACTGTGTGTGTGTGTGTGGTGTTGTCTTGTGGGTGTGTGTGTGTGTCCTGTGTGCGTGTGCGTGGGTGTGTGGTGGTGTGTGAAGCCTCGCTTGTAAGCACATGCAAGTCTTGAGTGATAAGACCATACTTAAATGTGGGTTCCCCATAATGATGCATGTATACCCTATATTATCCGTTATAGGTTGATAGCCATATGAGGTCACCAGAGGTCAAGTTGACATTGATGTGTGTATCGCGTTCTTATGGAAAAGTACAAACCCGTTTTTGTGTTGGAATCGGAGGTCAATTTTGGTTTTGAAGAATAATAATTTGGAATATCCGACCGAATATGGATAAACTCATACTTGACATGTATGTTTCATGATGAATTCATGAACGCCTATTGGTGGTCGGGTCAGGGGTCATCTGAGATCACGGATGGGAATAGTTCTGGAAGTGAATATGATGAATTACATGAATGATGGATAACATGGATCATTATTCGACACATCGATACCTAGTAAATAGGTCATTAACTCACGATAATACTGGTGTGTTGTCAGAATTAGTGAGCGTTGTATGCGAAATATACTTCTTGCCTTCTCTATGGGCGCTCAGCATAAGAGCCTGAGGGAAGGGACGAACGAAAAGTAGGCACTTTGCATGTGAGGGCAGTTCCCCTGTCCCCTCCGAGGAGACGAAGAGATATTACTCCGCCACGTATCCGTATTCTAGTGAGGGGGATACGAAAATACAGGTAGCTAGGGACTCGGCAAGTTTTATATATAGATATATATTTATCGATATATATAATATATAATATATATTATATTATATTATATATATATATAGATATATATATATAATATATATATATATATATATATATATATTCTATATAGATAGATATATTATATTATATATATATATATATTATATAATAGTTGTAGCTTCTCGGGTTATGGATTATCGTCGGGTTTCTACGTACAGTAAAGAATATTTGTTAGAAAAAAAGTCAAAGTAATGGACGTATATAATATGTGATGATGGATGAATCAAAAAAGCACCAGATTCACCTGCACTATCCCCAATTTACACTTAGTAAATGGGTTTAGAGAGGGGACAGGAATTTCAAGGCGTAGCATTGCGGTGGACCCTTATTGGCCATATAATGTGCCCGGATGATAAACTACAAACATGTTACATGCGAAACCATTCTTTGGAGCAGTTCACGCGTGAACGCGTGATTGGGATAATCATGACCAACATTATGCGTTACAATGCCTGATTGGTATTCGTTTCGAGGGGCATCGTTCTCAGTGGTATCATCTTCGAATTCGTACCCAACACATTAAGTTCACATTAATTGAGCCAGACTCTCGTCTCTTCGGCTTCGACATAATAGTCTCACTGCCCTTGCTAGAGTAGTATAACGTACGAAGGCTAAAAAAGTCCCCAGACCAACAAGTGTCTATGAGCAAAAAAATTGATTTTATTTATATCATAGCTGGTGAGCCGCAATCTGCTCCGAGGATAGGACACATTTAGCAGGACACACCGCCTTCAAACGCAGAAACGAGGTGCCGTCCTTGATTAGAAGATGTCCGATCAGCAGCAACCATTCGAGTGGTAACCGCAGTTTTGTGGCTTTACCTATTCTCGGGTGTTTTTTTTTTTTTTTTTTTTTTTTTCCAATGTCCATGATTGGCGATAAGTATCCGTGAAGTTGTGCCCTAACGATAGCGAGACGAGGATATTAGAATTTTCCTCTGAGTAAAGGAGAATCTATTCCTGGAATGTAGCAAACGCATTGGAGAATAACGCACCCCAGAACACAAATCGAGTGCCTGCCTCATACGCAAAAGGTCACGATCGAATGAGGAATAGTTATTTATAGATCTCAGTCCCAAATGACAGCCCTTCATATGGACGGATTAGGCCTATACATTGAATATTATAGGTCGAGTCAGAAACCCGTTCCAGCAACGATGAAAAGTCAGTTACGATTTAACAAAAATATGGGAACGGTGAACCAGCGAGCCCATCTGTAAAATAAGTGTCGGTGATGTTTTTTTTAACAAGCATTCCAGCATTCAAATATTCAAACATCTATACCCTGCACTGCGTTTAAGGCGAGCCTACTTCTTCAGCCGAGTAACTTTAGGAGGATGCCTACTCGCAGTGTTATTGGTATTCAATTAGGGATAGTGCCTACTTTGTTTATTCGGAATTTAACAGGGCGGATATCTCGTTTCAAATTAGGGACGGATGTACTTCGTTTATCCGGAATCAAGTTGGGGACGGATGCCTACTCTGTTTATCCGTATTATCGGGACCGGAAGGCCTCCCTGGGTTTTCCTGACCGAAAGGGCGACGAAAAATCGAAAGGCAGTTGATCCCGACTTTTTTCTGAATTTAACTTCACTAAACAAAACCATAATCTAAAATCAATTGCGCGAACTTCACTTGGCATAAAAGTGCGAAACCGGGATTAAAAGGACATGACGCGAGAAAAGCAGGCATCCATATGGATGTACCGTACTGTTGTCAATAGTGTTATGGTTAATGGCCTAACGTTAATGATATACTCATAGGCCCTCACGTTCGGCACAAATTTTACTGTAGACCGGAACAGAGGGCCAGCGCATAGGGTAATGAGAGTTTCATGTAGGGCAGGGCCTGGATTTGGGCTAAATCATTGCTAGGCCAATTTGATCTATAGTGCATTGAGAATCACTGCGGCGTGCGATGCAAGTTAGTGGCATAGTGCACACTTCATTGGAGTCTAGCAGCGGGTCGGGGGGGGGGGGGGTGAGGTGATGGTGGGCACTGTGTGTTTCACTTTCGTAGGTTAGACTTAGAGGATGAGTTCGTAGGGGTTGTGGGGGGCGTTACCTTTGATAGTTGCCTCTTTTACCCCTTGGCTAATGCCATTTCTAGTCACATTAACAGCCTCAACATTTGGTAGAGCTGTTAGCTTCGGTTCTGTTTCTTGTTGAAAACGCAGAGTGTATTCGAAACGAATAAAACAAGACCAGAAGTGTGCGAGTGAAGCCTTACATGAGACACGGGTTCGTCCTCAAATTTTGAGACAATGCGATTCCCATGAAAACTTTTTTTCGGAGTGGGGGGAAAGTGGTTAAAATGGTTAGTCGTTAGCCAATGAGCATCCGAACACCACCACGGTTGTCTCGGTCTTACATCACTAAACACAAAAAATGGGGTTATACACTAAGGAGTGGAGGTGCGCAGGGGGTGTCCCGGAGGCCAGGGGGATGTTTATGGCCTGAGAGAGCCAGATGGGCAGATGTATAATAGCTGCACAGATACTGTAGCAGGATGAGCCAACAATGAAAGAACTCTAAACGTGACAATGAACAATTTTCGGTAAGGTATGTAAATATGAGGTATGACTGGAAATGATAGGCTATTGGTACACCATAGTATAGGCAAC